>JAPYYW010003670.1:0-28012 GCA_030522545.1 Cremastinae sp. A BG-2022a | reverse complement strand
ACTTGAGCACCATGTTAAAGAACATATGTACAAAGTTTTAAGAAATTCTATAGAAAACCATTTTTACCATAGAACCACGGTAGAACTACCTTAAATTTTAAATTATGCTGGAAAGTTTTTCAAAATTTTACACAATATTAAGGTGACGTGAAACACCCAATTTCAAAAAATATTAAAATGCAAAATCTTGCCAAAAATATTTCACCCTGCGGCGACCTCTTGAGGATGTATCCAGAATCGAAAATGATGAAAAAATATTTGAATAAATAAGATTTTTACGTAAAAATTTGAGAATATAAGCTACAGGACAAAAATGACCCATATGACCATAACACGAATGTAAATTTAAAAAAAAAAGAATTAAAATAAAATTAAAAAAAAAAACAGGGAAGGCGAAGCAGCCGAAAATGGTGCCAGTTCCACTACCGGTTTTCATCTCTAGACCGTTTCCGGTTGCGGTCGCCATTCCACAGCCTTATCCCGTGCCGGTAGTCCGTCCGATGGCGATTCGCGTTCCCCAGCCCGTGCCATTTCCAGCATTCAATCTTGGACCTGTCGTGGGACCGATGCTGCAGTTTCCGCACCGGTCGATGACCGGATATGCCTCGTAATTGTATACACTGAAAAAAGTAATCTAATGAAAAAAAAAAAACAAAAAAAAATCGTGCTTCGATTCAAATAAATATCTGACCGATTGCCAACGTTATTCAACATTGTTGAATGATGCGTAAAATGACTTTTTATCACACTGTCGAAACGAATGTTTAAAAAATGTATGATGAATGGAATGACTCATTACTTCACCGAAACGAACGTGTCGTTGAAAATAAAAAATGCTAAAGATCAAAACTACGGCAGTATGAATGAATAATAAGATTGACGAAATCGAGAGCGTTGAAGGTTGCTGTTCGAAACTAATGATATTGGTTATAGGAATAGACTTATAAAAAATGGAATATCTCACCACCGAAAGCACCAAATGATTTTTCAAAACTTCTTGAATATTCACGAACATCAACTTTTCAATTTCCAAATGACTGACGTGTCTTAAGGTAGTTCTATCAAATAATCGTTTTCTTAGGATTTTGTTAAAAATTTGTAAAAACCTTCTTTGATACAATATGCAATTGTATATTAAATTTTAAGAGGTTTCACTACGTAGAACTCGAGATATTTATTGTCAAAAATTACTATTTTCTGCAATCTCCCATAAGAGAACGTGTTAAATATTGCGATCTTCAACTCTAAATATCTTGACGTCTGGGTAGTGGAACTTGTTGAAACTTTTTTGACAGCTCTTTATTGTACTTCAAAGAAGCTTCCTCAAGTTTTTTAAAAATATTCTAAGTTTACGATTTTTTAAATTTTCATACATACGTAACAAGTACACAACTTTTCTTAATAAACTTTTGCTCAAAAACCACATGGTATCGAGATAATATGACATAAAAACTTTTGTTTTGACTGTACTGATAGAACTACCTTAAGCACTTGCAGAAGTAACATTGTCCGCGAGAAACGCCCGGCTGTGCGCCACGCCGCGGCAAAATCGCGAAGTTTCACCATCAGGCGCAAAATATGAAAATATAAAATTTTTCGTCAAATTGAAATCAAAGCATTCCACTTTCCATTTCAATTTCAAAATCGAAACATCCTCAAAATATTAAGTGAATGAGTCGTTTGAAAAATTATACGAAGATATGAAAGATCTCGAACAATTCAATATTTTTTAAAACAATTAATATTGTTGTAATCGATATAACATATAATCACAACAAAAACTAATACTTTTACTTTAAATAAAATTTTGATATGCATAAAAGAAAAGAATATTTAATTATTCGTGTTTATTTTTAAAAAAATTCCATTTACTTCTTAAATTTAAGAACATTTCGTTATTGGATGTTAAAAAGAATTATAATTAAATTATTAATTAGTCAATAATTATTGAGATGGAGTCAATGATCCATCGATTAGGATATACTATTGAACATTAATGCTGGGATAAGCAGTTCTCAACAAAACTAATATACCAATGTTTTCAATGAGTACTATTTGATGATTCGTCCAGTTATTTGGAGTCAATGAGTGAGCAATTTTATTGAAAATATACCCAAATTAGTATTAATATTAAATAATAATGCCATTTTTAAAATATTTTTCGAAAATTATTTGTTAAAATAATCTTTTATTATTCATTTATTGTTGTTGCTTTTTTAAAGATACTATTTGAATAAGCTAAAAATTTATTCAGTTTCTTATTAATGATAATAAGAGTTTAATCACAAAAAAATGAAATTAAAATTGGAATGAACAAAAATTTAATTTAATTTAATTGAAATAAAAATAATAATTCAATAAATACTTGATTGAATTTAAATAATGTATTGGTCTATAAAAAAATAAATAGGACTTTCATTAATTACAGTTGAAATTGTTTAAATGTTGGAACCAAACGAATAAGTGTCTTGTTCTCAAAAGTGCCCAAAAATAAGTATGTATTATTAAACCAGCCTCGTTCGAGCGTTATTTTCTTTCGTCGAGCGTCCTTGCATGCAGTTCAACAAAAAACATGAATTTATTCGTATTTATATTTTTTTTTTACCAAAATCCATCTTTCCTTATTGAAAAACATTTTTCGCTCCAATTAACGAATAAAAGTTATATTCGCTATCCCGAAATCAGACCGGAATTCGTCCCAGACTGATCAATTATAAAACCTCGCCGATAAATGAAATAAAATGAAGAATTTATGCGATGCCTCTCGTCCTCTCTCTCTCTCTCTTTTTTTTCGCACAAATAAATAACAGCCCGATGTGCGAATTAATGCGAGCGCGAATTGTCAACGGTATCCGTTTATGATTCCCGAGAAAAAAAAATACGAGAGTACGAAAAATAAAGAAAAAACAACAAAAAACAAATTTAAAAAAGTGAAACATCGAACGGGAACAGATTCGGAGTCGATTATTCGTCGATATAAACGCGCGAAACACGAGTTCGGGAGTCGAAGGACGCGATCTGGAAGGACGAGAGCGAAAAAAGAACGAAAATAAAACGAAAAAAAAAAAAAAAATTTGAAGAAAAGAAAGGAGAAAAAAAAACATGATCGAGTTGAACAAAAGCGCGAGGCTATAATTAAATCGAAGATCCACGTCGTCGCGCTCATTCTCTCTCTCGCTTGTATTACGATATCAAAAAATCGTTTGCCAGACCGGATGTCTGCTCTCAAGGATAAGAATCCCCGTGGCTCCGGGAGCGTTTGAAAAAAATTATGTAAACACGGGAATATCGTGTCCAAAATATTCGTCTTTTCGTTTTTATTTTTTTTTCTTTTTTTATATCCGCGGTCTCGGTTAGTTTCTTCGTTTCGTCTTCTTTTTTTTTCTAACGAGCCGCCAGTTGCCAAATCGGTTTCATAATGGGCGAGAGAGAGGAGGCAAAAATAAAGTGTCACTTTCGTTCCGATCGGTGCAATTATAATAAAAAAAAAGAGAAATCGGACGTATTAAATATTCATCGAATATGGTAAATGTGGTTTTCTAATGTTAATAAGCCCGAAGTGATGCTCCACGGGCGACATTTACGCGGCGTGGACGGGACAGAGCGTGCTTCCTCGCCAACTATGCGAGTTTTCAAACGAGCATGGGCAATAACACCGCGAGTGGGAGTATTCGATGAAAAAACAAACATGCAGTCGAACAAACCCTTCTTCTACTTTTTTTTTCCTCTTAATAACAAATAAACCTTCGAAATAATTATTATAATTTTATAAATAAAGATAAAAATAATTTAACAGATTGAAAATTAATTATAATGAACAATGATCATAACATAATATCAAAAAACAATAGATTACATTATTTCGTTTTTAAATTGTGTTCGATGAAAAAACAAACGTGGAAGTGATCCAACAAACCCTTCTTCTACTTCTGTTCTCTTAATAACAAATAAACCTTCCGAGATAATTATTATTATTTTATAAATAAATAAAATAATAATTAGACAGATTGAAAATTAATAATAATAAACATTAATAATCATAATATAATTAATAAAGAAGCAATAGATTGCATTATTTCGTTTTTAAATTGTGTTTAATGGAAAAACAAACATGGGTGTGATCGAACAAAACCTTCTACTACTTTTATTTCTCTCAACAAATAAGTCGTCAAGATAATTATTATTATTCTATAAATAAACACAACAATAATTTAACCGATTGAAAATTAATTATAATAAAAAATCACTATAATATAATTTTAAAAAAATAGAGTACATTAATGCGTTTTTAAATTTAGTTCGATAAAAAACAAACATAGATGTAGTTAAATAAAGCCTTCTTCTACTTTTTTCTCTTAATAACGAATAAACCTTCGATATAATTAATATTATTTTATAAACAAACATAACAAAAATTTAACAGATTGAAAATTAATTATAATAAACAATGACAATCATAATATAATATCAAAAATAGATTACATTATTTCGTTTTTAATTTGTCCTCGATGGAAAAACTAAAAAAAAACTATTAATTAGTTAAATTCAGTATAATTATTATATTGAGTATACCACGTATTCGATTGCCGAATATTCAACCAATAAAAAGATGAAACAACACAACTATAAAAAAACATAGAAAATTATTGAATAATGAAAAAAATATTCTCTTCCAATTATCCACTTAATATATATATTTTTTTTAATATTATTGTTACTAACTTTTATTCAATAACACAAATAAATCAAGTATGCAATTTTTATTTTCTGTGTACATTGTAAAATAAAAACTTGTATAAGTGAATAATATAAAAATTGAAGAATAATAAATATAAGACTTCACCAAAATTAAATGGCATTTTAATTTTTGCTATTCCATTTTTTTTTCAAATATCGACATCAATATCTATTTGATTATTTCAACATTAACGTCTTATGAAGTTTAAATTCTGTACTTCTCGATTTTTTACATACAACTTTTACATAATTTAAGCATTATACAAAATTAGTTACAATATTGATGAAAAAATGTTTACTTTTAGAGATAAAAATAAATATGAACAGCTACACCTTCTGTAAATAATTGTTTTGCGCATAATAATAACAATTTATTCATCAATATTTATTACCTATTTGTAGATTTTTAAATTGGTAATATTTTTTTTCAAATTTTATTATCGCGTTGTATTTGAATTTCGTACGTCATACATCAATATTTTATAAGCAGTCAATAATAATAGCAATAGTAACAGTAAAAATAATAAATGGATAAAAATAAAAATACCTGTAACGATAATCAGTTTGTTTAAAACGACGTAATTTTATCCTGGGAATAGTTCAAACGTTAAAATTTGTTTAGTATTTTTTTATTTATGCATTTTTTTGTTACGAATGATTAAAAATTTCTCTAAAGTTTATAATTTTTGTAATACTTAAATATGAATTTTTAAAATTTATAATTTCAACTTAATTTGAAAAAAAAAAGTTAATCGTAAATAAGTTTATTTTGCAAGTTGTGAATAATGTATTTATACCAAAGAAAAAAAATGCTTCCTGCTCGGTCTGATCGAATTCGTCTCGGAGCTTACCTGGCGAGCGAGAATCCCTCCTGGTGAGAAAAAAAGGGAGAAGAGGCGAACGGTGGCTGAAAATGCCAGCGTCGAATCTTCGGCCCCGTGGTGGGATTACGCGGTGAAAAAAAGGAAAAAAAATTAATTAAATATCTAGTTCTCCCAATGCCACGGTTGCGAAATTTCGTCAACGCCGGGAGAGGGTCCGACGCGTATAAAAGGTCGAATCTACGTTGCCCATCTGCTCAAACTTTCAACGAACTCTCGCTCATCATGAAGTTCCTCGTTCTTTCCGTGGTGAGTGGGATCAACATTTGGAACTTGTTTGACCAGACTCACGTGAAAAAGAAATACGCCAAAAGAAAGGCATCAAAGTTTCTTCAACTTATCGACGAAAAGTCAATAATTGTTTATCAACTAAGATCGAAAATTGTATACAAAAATTAATAATTGTGCACCATAAGTGAAAAATAGTTTGAAAAAATGGAATTCTACACAAAAACGTTCTTAAATACTCGAAGTAAACAAGAAAAATTTTTTTTTCCTATAAAGGATTTTTCATTGAAAGCATTTTTTACACATACTTTGGTTAAAAATATTTTTTTCTAACAAATTGAACATTTTTTTTTATTTTATTAAAAAAATTAGTTACTTAGAGTATAAACTGCGTTTGAACTAAATGGAAAAAAAGTTTTTTCTAAAAATTGAAAATTCTCGAAGAAAAATACACGAGAGTAGAAAAATTGAGGTCTTATCAAATTGATCGATGAAGATAAGAAAAAAACCATTTTTTCTCAAGGTGTGCCTCGTCGGCGTGGCGTCCGCTTTTCCCGGAGGTGTAAGACTGAGGAAACGCGACATCTTGCCCGGAGACCCAAGATACGGAACTGATCACCATCATCATCACCACCATAATAACGATGTTCAGGTAAGAAATATGGAAAAAGAAAAAAAAATGCAATTACCAAAATTTCATTTAAAACAAATTTTTTCATTTCAACATAATTCATTGAACTGTGTACCGTGACGAATATTTAAAAAAAAACAACAATTATAGACCCCCCACTCTGCCTATGGTCCACCAAACCATTCTGCAGGACAGCCAATTCACTATGAAGCCAGCCACAATCACCAAGTCGCTCAACCATCTCAGCAGTACATCCCAGCGCCTGCTCCAGCTGCTTCCAGGGTAATTTACCATTTTTAAATAGACTTAAAACATGTAACATTACAAGAAATGCTGAACAGGTAATATACTGGTCCATATTGACGCTGTTTGAAACATGTTTTCAAATTTTGGACATGTTTCAAGAGAAACAGGTCGCGACATTTTGAACATGTTTCAAAATTTGGACATGCTTCGAGAGAAACATGTCGCGACGTTTTAAGCATGTTTCAAATTGTGGATATGTTTTCGAGAGAAACATGTCGCAATATTTTGAACACGTTGCAAAATTTTGGACATGTTTCAAGAGGAACTCGTAACATTTTAGACATGCTCAAGGATAGACATTTCTTCACATGTTCTGGTCTTGTAATTGAACACGTTCTAGAACAACATGTTACCAACATGTCACATATTTAGGACATGCTATTTTGGGCATGTTTAACGATGAACATGTTGCAAATATGTATACGAAAGGATTAATTGCAAAATATTTCATGTTCTGTTACAATGTTTGAAAAAATGTTATAGAGACTTTTTATTAATATTTACAATGTTTTTTTCCCGTAGGCTGTTGAGAGCGTGAGCAACGCTTATCTCGCTCCGGTGATCCAGGCGGCCCAATCGCCAGCCGTTTACCATCAGCCAGCTCCCGCGGTGAAGAACGCTTATCTCGCCCCGGCCGCGTCGTCGCACGTCCAACAGCCGAGCAACGCTTATCTTGGACCCCAGGCTACCCAGCAGCACCATCATCAGCATCCGGTCGACTCCTACGGAGCTCCGGTCGTCTCGCACTCTGCCCCCGGTAATTTTTCTCATTTCCTCAACGACGAATAATTTACGTGCAATTTTGCAATTAATATTTTCATCGCATAAATAATTATTTATTTATCATGCCGAAAATTGTCAAGTTTTTCGTAAAATAGAGAAAATGTTTGTCAAGATTAGAAAAAAGTAAACATTTCATTATTTGAACTTTTGTGCTCGTAGAACGATCGTGTAACTTTTTGAGTGAAATTTTCTATTCGAATTGAAATCATTTTCATAAAAATTTCTCTTTTTCCAACAACTCTTCAAAAGTCGTTCCATTCACGCGCAGCTTCGAAAAAATATTTTGTGAATTAAATATTATTTAACTAATTATTTTTTATTTGAATATTTTATTATTTCTGTATTTTTATCAATATTATTTTTAAAAATTATATTTTCTAGACCAAAATGTTTGTTCTGAAAGAGTGCGCACTTTCATTACTCGACGTATTTTTTTTTAATTCCACAAAAATTTCATTTCCGTGCAAATGAACGAAAAAAAAAGAGTAAATTTTTGAATTCTCGTTCCAGTTCATCATCACCACCACCAAGCGGCTCCCCAACCGCAGGTAGTCTTCCAGTCTCAGCCTGAGACATACAGCTCGAATTATTACTCGAACGGTTTCGAGAGCTCCGCAAATTCGGACTTGCTGAATTTCCAGCAGGTCGCTGCATCTGCCACTCCCCAATTCGACGCTGGATTCCAGCAGCCCCAGACCTACCACGTCCAGATCAGACCCGCCGTTAGGTATGCCGCCCCCCAGCCGGCTTTCCACCAGGTTCGCTATTACTTTTTACTCTATTACTATTATTACTATTATTTACTGATTATTTAAAAAATTGTTATGCTAAAAAGAAAATCAATTCACCGCTCTAACACTTTTCAACAAAAACTTTTCAACAAATCGTAACACTTATTTTTCACTTACAACTAAATTCGTTATATATTCTTTGTTATTGTTAATACTATTATGTTGTTGCATCATGTTATTTGTATTCAATTGTTATTATTTTTATAATTATTCAATAATTTTGTATTTGTTAATAACATTCAGTGTTTCGTAACATTTAACATTCACTAAGAGAAATGACGATGTGGTAGATTTCACCATACAGTGACATCTATACGAATTATTTTAGAATTAAACATATAGTTGTAGTAAATTGAATTATGTTTGGGAAAAATTATGGATCAAATATATTTAGTTTCAAATAATCAGTATAGTTAATTTTATATAGTAATATCTACCATACCTTTCTCTCGGTGTATGGGTCTGATCATGGGCAGTAGCTTTATGGATGATAAGACCCTTGCTTTCCCAATAAGGTCCAGATTCGTTTTTTATCGCCAAATCGGATAAACAAACCGACTGATCAGAATTTCCTGATCAGAATCAGAATTTTGAATCAAAGCTGAATGTACGAGTAGTTGATCGTAGCTTTGTCGACACTTCGTAGTACTGCCACACGAAGGATCACTCAGCTAAATATAGTCAAGTCCTAAAATGACCTGTAAACAGATTTCCGTAGTCTTATGCCTGACCAGATTTTTACTTGTCACAGTAAATAATGGATTTACACATGAAATGATAACAGAAACATTTGGGACTTGTGTCAGTATATTGTATCCAAGTTTTCACATCGTACGTCTTTGAAGAACCTGATGATCAGGTTCAAATAGGACTCACGTTAATAAGTACCCTGTATTAAAACCTAATCAGGTCTATGTCACTTGTTCAGCTACCGAAATTTCTACTCGAGTATTGCATATTATAATGTATGTATTATAATAAATATTACACGTTATATGTAAACCCTTGGACTCCACACAGGGGTTTCCTAAGCCCTAGAAAATTGTTACAGTTTTGGAATTTCAAAAGTTTTGCTTTTTCATTTACATAATTCTCTGCAAAAATTAAATATGAGGTGACTTTCCAGTAGTTCATTTCATTTTTCAGAATTTGAAGAATGAAATGAAAAAAATAAAATAAACCTCTGTACGATAAATAAAGAGTCAGCTACATCGATTTCAAGTGCAGAGTGGGGTTTATATTTTCCACAGATAGTGTGGGGTCCTCGGGTTATATATTACATATCAGAGACCACATAACTTGTTACGTACTTAAAAAAAATGTTGATAATACTGAATTGTCGATTCTTATTATTGCTTTGTATATTATTATTAATTTTATAATAATATATTTGAACTTCTGTAATTGTATTACATATATTTTATTTAGAATTAACGTTATGTTTTTAGCACGTTGAAAGTGTGCCCAGCCTTCCAGTCGCCCAGGTATCTTACCACGAAGTGAGCCACGTCGCTCCCGTTGAGACGAGCTACGTCGACGAGCACCACGAGGCCGTTCACGTTGAGAGCGTCGACCACAGCGCCAGCCACCACGAGAGCTCCCAGCTCGTTGGCGCCAACGGAGGATACGTTTACTAAACAGTATCCGGAGATGAACAAAAGTCAATTTATTTTTTGTTTTATAAAAGAAATTTTTCGAAGAAAACATTGAAATTTAATAAATTTTCAAAAGTATTTCTGTGTTGTTGCTTTCTTTTGGGAAACTTTTTATTTATGTTGAATTACATTGAGTACAATATAGATATTATAAAATACCATTTGATAATATATTCTTGATATTTTTGTCAGCTATTCAATGTGATAATCATAGGTAGAGTATTTGGATTTTGGGGACTTGAAAATAAATCCATTGGTAGTAGGAACTAGGTAGTTGAATTTTAGATATCTGGAAAGTATCATGGTCTAAATATGCTACATTATATTTATAACACTGTATGGTTTATACATTTGGATTCCCTAATTCCCAACATCTCTAATTGTTTAATATCCAAGTACCTACTATGTGTTGGTACATTTTGACAATAACGTTTTAGCTTATTAAGATGCTAATCATGGATAGTTGCAGCCAGGCATCTGAACTCTGGACATCTGGAAAGCTTACCACATGACGTTTTCAAATTATCAGCTTCATTGCTTAGAGTCCAAGTACCTACTATGTACATTTTGGCAATAATGTTTTAACTTATTAGAACGCTGATCATTGATAGTTGCAACGAGAATTTTGAACTCTGGACATCCAGAAAGCTTACCAAGGATGTTTCCAAGTTATCAGAAGTCCAATTGCCCAGTATCATGGTCTAAATATGCTACATTATATTTATCACACTGTATGGTTTACACATTTGAATTCCAACATCCCTAACTGTTTAGTATTCAAGTACCTACTTCATATTAATACATTTTGACAATAATATTACCACTTAATCAGAGTTCAATGTTCCCCAAATAAGGTCCAAACCTATCTATGATTAGCTTGTTGAGAAGTTGGTACTGATTGTGAGTTGGCTTCTAAACAATTTAAGACCATAGGTCTTAAATTGGTGGAAAAGATTGTCGAGGTAGACTATTAAACAACGTTTCATAGTCTATGGCACCATCGTAATAAACGGTGGTGGTGTTTCTTCTTCCTGTCCCACTATTTTTATACCATAGTTGCTTCTTTTCTGTTTGGTGATCCACTCCGATAGCAGAACCAGGTAGAGTTCACTCTCTTTCCTCTCGCAATCACGAATCATTTCTGCCTGATTTCGTTTTTCCTTTTTCCTTTTCGCGTATAAGCTCCACAACCGTTCCCAGATCATAGACAATACTTTTTCCATATTTTCACAATCTCCATGGAGGCTATCCGGCCATTGTTCATTGCGTATATTCCGCATTATCTCGTCGAAGAAATTTCTTTCTATTTTCCGGACTCTAGAGTTCTGTGAATCTCTGTATTTCTGACTCCGGTTCAAATTGTCGAGAAATATTTGTACTTCCTCTCTTTCGAATTTTAGTAAGAATTTATGCCAGCTTTTTTCACTATTTAGTTTCACTCCTTCCGACAACTGTTTCCTCAAATTGTCAGACCACGTCTTTTCCCACGTTTTTGAAACTACTGCAAGGCCTGTATTTTCATCTTCCAATCTAATCGATTCTTCAGTGATGAAACTTTCTGTAGTACTCGCCTGCAAACAGTTTTTCAAAAGTACTTCTAGAATTTTATTTAAGGAGGTATTAGGGATATTTACTAGTCAAATGACTTGACACTGTTTGATTTTTTTTTGAATGAGGCGTAAATAAATGACTTTTTAGACTGATTGATTCATTTTTTACCAAATATACTAATTTCGAAATGTAAAACATTGATGCAATACAGATAATTAAACAAGGATTTTCATTTTTAGTTTGACTTGGATTCATTCTCACGTACAAGTGTTATATCCGATGTTATAACTAAATAATTAACTGAAAGGTTCGATAACCATATATGTTTTTGTGCACTGAGAAAAAAATTTGTTCAGTTGATTAAACCAAAATTTTGTTGAATCAATAAAATTTCAGTTGATTAAACCAAAATTTTGTTGAATCAACAAAATTTCACAAAATTTTTTTTCATTGTGGTACATAATTAAACCTTACATGCTGATGAACACGCGGCATATTTTGGATTATTTGAAAATTCGCTCTAAATATTTTTTTTCGATAAAAAAATGCATGCAACACTTTTTCATGAGACTCTGGCTTATGTCGAACATATACTTAGTCGGGATAATTTTTGCTTATTTTATCGATAATGATACTTGAAATTTAGCCATCAAAAAACTGCATTAATACTCTATGTTATAAAAAAAAATTCAACAGCAACAATTGATTTTCATATTTTCGTCAATACCACCTTATAAGAAATTTTCTATTAGGGATTTTGATATAATGTTGGCATAAAAAAATAATTCTATAAAATAATAGTAATGAAGACTTTTCGGCCAGCAATGATGTTCCTAATGATACCAAATTAAGGTGGCTCATCAGTGAATTAGAAAACGAGAGGTTTTGATGAAATTTGAAGATAATATTATTTGAGGTATAACAAACAATATCTCAATAATTCAGGGTCGGTTGCCGAACAAATTTTTATAAACGAGCTATTTGAAAAATTCGATTTTAACATTGCTCTTATGGGTGTTTGTAAAATTTTCACCGAATATTGTATATCTTTTGGAAAAAAAAGGAAAATTTTATTGAAAATTTGAATACTAAGAGATAAAATGATAAGCTTTCTAATTTCATAATTTTTTTTTCATAAATTCAATGAGAAAGTGACTTTGTGAACGAGTCTTGAAAATGACTGGTCTGCCATTTGCTATAGAGAAAAGTACGCATTTGCAAAATTTTAATTGTCAAAAAACTGCATGTACAGCAGAACATGGATAGAAGATATTTAGTCATAAAATAAGAAATAAAATACTGAAGTATAATGCTAGTATTAAAACTGCAAATCTGCAAACAGTTGAAGAATTAACACACGGCTTATTTACAGGTTTTAGTTTTATTTAGTCATAAAATAAGAAATAAAATACTGAAGTATAATGCTAGTATTAAAACTGCAAATCTGCACACAGTTGAAGAATTAACACACGGCTTATTTACAGGTTTTGCCTATACTATAACCATGCTGACTACATAAGTCAACTCTCATTTTAGTATAATATTGTTTGTAATAAACTATGGGACAAATATTTATAAGAACATAATAAAAAAATTCATCATTTTTATTTAGATGTGGTTTTTTTTTTAATTCTGACGCATTTCATGAATTTTTTCACGTCACTATTTTGACTAGCATTGTCAATGATGAGCCACATTAAGGGGAGGAATTTTAACAGAAAGTACACAAAGGTTTAAAATTGTTGCTTCGATTACTTACTTGGTATTTTTGAGCTGAAGCGCAGATTAAAACTGTTCCAATGCTGAAGATCCACGTGGCCGAATATTTCTTTATTCCCATTGTTCTTTTGGAAGACGTCAATTCAACGTCAAGACGTTGGAAAATACGAAAATCGATGGAATTCGTCAGAGACTCTCTTCGAGGTTCGTTTTGTTCTCTTTGTAGTTTTTTCGGTATTGTACGGTTATAGCCATCAACTCGGTATCGGACAGAACTTCATCGCGTTGGGACGTGCCGTATCGTATTGTGATGTATTTTTTTTTTTCGTATTGTTCCCAAACATGTCATATCGAGTCTCACGGTATCAGATCGTGCAGTATTGCTATAACGTTGAAGCAGCTTTAAATTGACTAAAAAATAAATAATGTCAAAAATATGAAAATATGAGAATTACAGCTTCAGTAGGTCAAAACATAATGAAAATTAATACAGCATTAGAAATAATGGCAATTACTGGACAGAAGGTCTCCTGCATCATCAATATATAATATTATTGACCACTTTTAGACCTGACCCCTTTCGATTTTGCTGAAACTTTTTTATCATTTTCTACCCTATTGAAAACCTCTCTGAGAATTTTTTCAGATTTTTTCACCCAAATTAAAAAATGTTATGTATTTTTGAAAAAAAAATGCTCTTTTTTTAAATAGCCATAACTTTTTCAAAAATTGAGTTATCGGGACGTTTTTTTTGAAATTTTCGCAATTAGATGTACTTTTTAATTTTAAAAAAATAGATCGAAATTATTCATATCTATCTGCATGAATTCTTGCTTATTCGAGAAAAAAAAATCGAAAATAAAATTGTTTTATTTTTTTTCACTGGAAATTCAAAATTGAATCAGGAAGCCTGTCAGACAAAAAAAAATAAATGGGGATCTCGAGCTGTGACATCAGAAACACGTTTTATGATACGCTCGAAAATAAACTTGTTTCGATGTGCGTTTTATCGCGAATTCCACACGCCGATGACCATGAAATTTTATTTTAAGGAAGTTCATACGAGTGACTCAAAAAAGTGATCGAACTTTTTTGCTCTTCTGGTCATCAAAAGAAAGAAGAGTAATTGTTTCAGTTATTAAAGTTATGTAAAGCCTACTTGCTTCATTAATTAATATTTATAAGAAAAAAGATAAAATGCTCGATTAAAATTATTTTTTGTAAAATAGTGTGAATCGAGTATATTAAAAAATTTCTTCAATATTTTATTAATGTTAAATTTTAATTTATAATACATAATTTTTTTAAATTATCTTCATTGATTAATTCATTTATAATTTTAAGTTTATAATTTTCTTTATTAATTTTGTTTTTTATTTAAAATTGAGAATTGTAAATAAATGGTAAAATAGAGTTGATTTTTCTGTAATACTGTAAAATATAAACTGATGTAAATCTGGAATTTTCATTGAGAAATTGCGAGTCAGGAAAAGTTATTGAGAAATTGTTTATTGTTTATTCGAAGGTAAATAAAAATTGTCTTTAATTATGATACATCGTTAATTATGTACAATTCACGAGGCTGAGATCACCATAGATGGCATTTATCTTTCGGATTCATGTTCGAGCCCTGCGGACACTTCCAGGCCTCGCTGAACTCATTAGAATTTCTCAGGACCGCCTGGAGCCTGATGAAACCAGGTGAGTGGCTGTCGTGGAGTTTCCACTCGAGGGAATCCGGAGTGTTAACTTCGCACCAAAGCTGAAATCATCAATTGTTTTTAATAATTTATTTCATTAGAAAAAGCAACATTTATATTTAGTATTGTTTTTTACATTTAAAAATTTGTAAAAATGACCATTTTCGTCGTCATCAAAAAATTAATTTTTTTACTTTTTGTAAAAAATGTAAAATAATTTGTTAATAGCTATTTAAATGTGAAATAATAATAATAATAATTTTCACGTGTAAAAATGACAATCTTGACGAAAAAGTGGAAAAATTTAGTGTAAAAATTAGTCTTACGTGAGCAAAGCCCAAAAATAATAACTGCTCGCTGGTGAGATGAGAGAAACCCGGAAGTGTGGACTCTCGTCCATTCTTCGATTTCCATCTTTTGTAAGCATGCACGGCCTCTCGCAGACCACCGTTGTCCGCGATATTCTCGTCCAAAGTCAATTTTCCATCAACGTGATCGTCAACCTGCAAATATTGTCATTTTTCAAAATATTTTTTCAATTAAATTAAAAAATTACGAATACAATTTGATTAATTAATTAACCAATCAATAGATCATTCAAATAAAAATAGTGATAAACAAAATGTCTACGAAACTGATAATTTCATTGAAGTTATCGCAAACTACACTTTACAATTTTACACTTTACAAATTTTCCATGTTGCTATTTTTATTAAATTTTTATTAATATTTACGACAATTTAAATACAAAAATATTTTTAAAAAATTTTAGGTCGTGCTATCTTCAATATAATCATTCTACAATGTATTTTTATATATTTTTTTACATCGTTACCTCTTTCAAGTAGTAATTGTCGTAATGATCGATAAAGCACTCGATTTTTTTATTGTATTCGTCTATCGTGTGGTTGCTCCACCACTGACGTATATTTCCATCCTTGTCAAACAATCTTCCACTGTGATCGAAGCCATGTGTCAATTCGTGACCGAGAACCATTCCTATCGCCCCATAATTCAACGCTCTTGACAAAAAATAAATTAACAATTTGATGAAATAAACAATTTTTAAATTTTATAATATTACAAAAATACACATATTGTATAATATATATTTAGTACATAATATTCGATACCTGTGAAAATATAATAATGAATGTCCTAAGACAGAAAAATTGAATATGAATAAGTGATAAAACTAAGCTAATAAATTATATAAAATAATAATTTAAAAAATTTAATATATCCAAGAGAATGAAACTTTGTGAGTATACTTAAATAAATTTTTCTTTTAATCTTTTTAATTTTTTAAGAACTTTTATTAAAATAAATTTTTACTTATAAAATATTTTGATCGAATTAAATAAAATTGAAAAATAAAAAATGTCGAAATTGAAATTGAGAAATGAAATTTTAAAAAATATTGAAAGAGAATTTTCAGTAGTCAATATTTAATAATGAGAAATCAGAACAAAGTATCAATAATAAAATAATTAAATAAATCTCAATTTAATTAAATTTGTTGATTAATAGGGAATAATTAAGACTCACTCGAGGCCAAGATCGTAGAAAGGAAATTGCAAAATCGCTTCGGGCACAGCTGCGTCCAAAATGCAATGAAAAAGAATTTCATGTCCAGCTATTCACTGTATGAGACAAATAAGCCCAGCAAAATGTAAATTCTTGACGAATAATTCGTAAAATCCAGACTCTGACTTTTGCTAAAGAATTGCCAAAATTTCTTGAGTCTTCGTTTGACTATATCCATTAGCAACTTGAGCATATTTTACCATTAATTTAAACATTTTTTTATTGTTTAAACAATTAAATAAACAAAAAAATTTAGTAACACGTTTCGAAATTACTTTTTCTACAAAATAAACACTACCATGAATATATTAAAAAAATTCACAAGAATTTCATATTCTCTAACTTGTATTTAGTGCAAATTTACAAATTCCCCATAAGAAGTCAGCAACTTTGGAGTTTGATAACTCTTAAGACACTGAACCACTTTGAAATTTTTTCATTTTCTGAAAGATATATTCGTTGAGAATGCTCTCACCAAATTTTATAAATAAATTCGTAAAATTCACAGATATACAGCATTTTATGTAAAACTGTTCCAATGCACAACCATGCCTTTGAACGCGTTTTTTCTCGAAACTGCATTTTTCAACCTGCTTTACAGCATACCGAAAAAATTATTCATCCAATTTGCTTCAATCAAGTCTCAAAATGTTCATTGATCCAATTTTTATGGCACCACGTAGGGATTTTTTCATAAAGGGCCTCCTTCTATTTTTTGTTCAAAAACGATGAAAAATTTCGATAAAAATCGAAAAAAAAATTATTTTGTTCGCCATTTTTTGTTAGATATCGAAAATCCCCTACGTGGTGCCATAAACGTTTATATCTAGTGTCTATGTATTTTTTTGTATTTTTTAAATGAACCGTGCGACTGTGGAGCTGTCAACCACTTAGCACCAACTTTTTCGCAGCGTCCTTCTAGAAGCGACGCACACCGCAAATTATTGTTGAGATTCCAATAAAAAAATTTATACACTATCTTCGAAATATGTATAATAAATACCCATACTCATAAAAAAAAACATTTATCGTTTTCTTGAAAAAAATTGTGAAAAATACATCCTCTTTTCACGAAAGTTCAAAGTGGTCACTGCCTCAAACCAAAACGATAAAAAATTTGGCATTAAGTTTTTTTTTATATGCTTAAGAATAAAATATCAAAAATTAGTTCTTATATTTTAAAAAACATGGCTCATACGTCCTTAAAAAAAAGTAAACTTCATACTTATGTGATTGAGTATAAAGGTGTGAACAGCATTGACGTCAGTAGGATCTGCACCCCAGCTGGAATTTTCATCCAACGAGATATAATTGATACATTGCTGAACAAATAAGGCAAAATCTTCAAGAAATTATTTTAGTGATTGATTTTACTAGTCCTTGTAGGGATCAACTTTGGTGATAGCATTCAGTCCTGCTTCGCTCCTCTCGTACACGATTTCTATCAAGTTCTGCAAAAATGTATCGTTCCTCAAGTATATCTGAAAATAAACAATTTTCAGTCGAATCAAAAAAAAATTTCCCACTTTTTCACTGCAACATATGATTGAAGGTGTAGTTTCGTAGTTTTATCGTTTTCTTTGGAATTTATTGAAAATTAGCACAAACATTCTTTGATATGGCATACATATGGGTATCAAATTTTAAGGTTTGACAGTCTATTCAAAAGTTTGGCTGTATACGTGTTAACTAAATGTTGAACAATAACTTGAATTCTTTTGAGACAGAATTTTTTCAAAATTTATACTTATCTTTGAAATCGTATTAACATGGCTTGAAAAATTTAAAGAGGCTTTACGAGGTGGTTATCGAGATATTTATTTATAAAAATTGTCACTTTTAACATGGGCTCTTATGAGAGATCAAAAAATGTGACGACTTTCAACAATTAATATTTCGATTACTAGATGGTGAAGCTTCATAAAATTTGGCATACATTTCGACATGACGCCAGAGAAGATTTGTGCAAATTTTTAAAAAATCCAGTCAAACGATTTTCACACGACTACTACCTTAAGAGGTTTCACCACGTATAGAAATCGAGATATTTATTGTTGAAAATTCCTATTTTTTGTACTCTCCCATAAGAGGCCGTGTTAAATATTGTTATTTTCAATACTAAATATCTTCAATTCTAGATAACGAATCTTCTTAAAATTTAGCATAACTCTTTATTGTACTTCAAAGAAGTTTCCTTTAGTTTTCAAAAATATTGATAAGATTTTTTTCGTAATTTTCATAAGTATATGAAGTATATAGCAAGTTCAGGTCATCTTGGATTACCTTGAATTTTGAGTATGTTGTTTTTGAAACAATTTGCAACAACCTTTCTTAATAAATTTAAACTCAAAAATCACTCAAAAATCACATGGTAAGGGAATAAATACCTTAACCTTAACAGCTTAAGTTTATTAGAAAACGTTATTACAAATTGATTCAAAAACAACATACTCAAAATTCAAGGTCAATAAAGGTGACCCGTACTTGATACGTATGTATGAAAATTGGGAAAAAAATTTTTATAGAATTTTTTTAAAAAACTGATTGAAGCTCTTTTGAAGTACTATAAAGAGCTGTACCAAATTTAAAAAAATTCTACTTCTTAGAAATCAAGATATTTACAGTTGAAGATCGCAATATTTAACACGTGCTCTTAAAAAATGGTGATTTTCGATAATGAACATCTCGAATTCTATACAAAGAAAAACCTTAAAATAATGTCATTAAATCTCATCAAAAAAAAGTACTAACACGAGCCAAACAATCATATCTCTCAACTATTATTTAAAAAATTTATTATCGATATTTCCATTCATAATAATTACAATAACTAATTTTTTTACAATTACGAATTTCGTGCTCTCTTCCAATATTATTTTATATATTGCACAATTAAAATATTTTAAAATACATTTTAATAATACATAATTGTAATATTTTAATATTAAAATATTTATTAGGCAGCGTGTAATAAAATTATAATTATAACTGTTTATAAAAATTTTATTTTGTCAGTAATTGCAATATTTTTAAATCAATTATGATAAATTTGCTTACATTTTCGTAATAATTGTCGAGGCGTTCCGGATCAAAGAGCCACTTCGGATGTCCAATAGCGTAGGACATTTTTTTAGCTTTCTCTATCATCGCGAACTTCGTCTCACTATCCATCCAGTCTGCGTCCCACACGAGCTTCGCGAACGCGTATCTTATGTCCTCGAACATTTCGACGACTCTAACGCCCTTTTTCTCATCGAAATTTTCGTCGACGAAAATGTAAGATACTGCCATAGCTTTTTTTTCATTTAAAAAAAATACGAGAAAAAGGATTTTTATTAAAATGTTTTCGTTACGAAACTTTATTACTTTTATTATTATTGTTATTTATATATTTATTTGTGTATTATTTTTTTGTGAGTATAATTATGATCAATACTATTCGAATCATGTAATTTTTTATGAAATTTATTTTTAATAACGTTTAAAATAATGAAAAGTACAATTTTGTAGAATTATACAAAATAATAAGAATTTTGTGCAAAGCAATAAATGAAAAATTTTATGAAAAAATACAAATAAAAATTCGATTAGATGTTAATCATTATATTTTGAAATTTAATGTAATTTTCATTTATGAAAATACATATACAGGAAGAATGGTTTTTTGAACATGGAAAATGTAGAAATTAAAAAAGATGAGTAATAATTTTGGCTCATACCCATAATTTCATTGAAGCCATAAATGAAAAATTTTATGAAAAAATACGAATAAATATTCGATTAGATTAATCATTATCTTTTGAAATTTAATGTAATTTTCATTTATGAAAATACATACAGGAAGAATGGTTTTGTGAACATGGAAAATGCAGAAATTAAAAAAGATGAGTAATAATTTTGATTCGTACCCATCATTTCATTCAAGCCATAAATGAAAAATTTTATGAAAAAATACGAATAAATATTCGATTAGATTAATCATTATCTTTTGAAATTTAATGTAATTTTCATTTATGAGAATACATACAGGAAGAATGGTTTTTTTAACATGGAAAATGTAGAAATTAAAAAAGATAAGTAATAATTTTGGCTCGTACCCATGATTTCATTCAAGCAATACGTAAATGAAAGACTTTATGAAAAAAATACGTATAAAAATTCGATTAGATATTAATCATTATCTTTTGAAATTTAATGTAATTTTCATTTATGAGAATACATACAGGAAGAATGGTTTTTTGACCATGGAAGATTTAAAAATTAATAAAGATGAGTAATAATTTTGGCTCGTACCCATCATTTCATTCAAGCAATACGTAAATGAAAAATTTTATGAAAAAATACGAATAAAAAATCCGATTAGATATTAATCATTATCTTTTGAAATTTAATGTAATTTTCCTTTATGAGAATACCTATAGGAAGAATATGGTGTTTTGAGCATGGAAAATTTAGAAATTAAAAAATAAAAGTAATCATTCTAGCTCGTACCCATCATTACATTCAAGCAATAAATGAAAAATTTTATGAAAAAATACGAATAAAAATTCTATTCGATTAATCATTATCTTTTAAAATTTAATGTAATTTTCATTTATGAGAATACATACAGGAAGAATGGTGTTTTGAACATGGAAAATGTAGAAATTAAAAAAAAATGAGTAATAATTTTGATTCGTACCCATCATTTCATTAACAATTTCGGCGCAATACAGGGATCGCGGTTCGTTGAATTCCGTTTGGGTCCACAACGTCAAATACTTTTTCCAAATCCATCTTAATTCCCTGGACGAGTGCGGAATCAGCATATCGACGACTGCCCACCAAATTGCTGTCTCTGCACAATTAAAAAACGTTATAAAAACTAGCCACTAATTAAAAATAAAATTTTTTTTCCACCGCAATGTTAAATTATATATATTTATTTGTCTGTTTATTTTTTCTATTTTTTACCTAACTTTCATATAAATGAATTCATAAAATGTTATATAATATAAAAATATGTTTAAAATTATAATTTTATATAACATACAATATTCAAGTTTTATATATAATATAAAAAAATTTATGAATCATACGTGAGTATTAAAAATGAATGAAGAGTAAAAATGAGGTCTGGTTTATATAACAATTAGATGAAATTAGAGAAAACCTACCTAACTTTACCTAACTTTCATATAAATGAATTCATAAAATTTTAAATAATATAAAAATATGTTTAATATTATAATTTTATATTGTATACAATATTAAAGTTTTATACATAATATAAAAAAAATTTATCAATCATACGTGAGTATTAGAAATGAATGAAGAGTAAAAATGAGGTCTGGTTTATATAAAAATTAGATGAAATTAGAGAAAATAAGCAATTTTATTTAGAAACGCATTTAGAAAAAAAAAATGAAGTATGAAATTTCGAAATGTTTTTTATTACTTTGACATTTTTTTCTTACTAAAAAAAAAATAATTAAAATTATTTTCGAGAATGTTATTACCCAAAGTTTCCTCGTCCGTCGTTTCCAGGAAGTAGGCGAGCTCCATCATGTAGTTAATGTCGAAAACGAGAATCTTGTCCTTGTTGAGATCGACCCCTTTGACATTCAAAAAAACCTCCTGGATGAACGGCCGCCAGAATTTTCTGGGCACGATGCTCGAGTTCATGCTCCTTACGTACTCGTCTGTCAATTCTTGTAACGTATCAACGAGCATGTAATCCTCGTCCACCAAGGCCTCCTCGAGTTCGGTTTCGTTTCTGTCCCTCAGCTGAAAAACATTTTTTTTTTTCACATTCAATGAAAAATCAATTACCCGTCATAATTTCAATAAATAAAAAAATAAAAACCTAAAGAATATTTAAAAAATAAACTACATAAATAAATCAAATAAAGTGAGTAAATAAAATCTGTAAATATACTAATAGATAATTAAGAAGAGTTTTAAAAAACTAATAAAACAAATAATTAATGAGAAATTTCATGGTATTTTCGCGGAATTTATCGGATAATTTTATTATTTCTTATTAAAAATGATGTTATTCCCATTTAAACAGATATACATTTTTTTAAAATTAAAATATTAAAATAAAAAATGATTTACTGTCAGAAAAGCACAATTGCTTTTCAAATAAAATGAAAATATAAAAATAAATTTGAAGAGGTAACGACAATGAATTAATTATGTCTGATGAAAAAATAATAGGTAATAAAAACGACAGCAAAAAAATTAAATATTTTTTAAAATTGAATAATTAAATAATACCGGACATAAATTTAATAAAATATTTATCGAACAAGTACAAGTTTTCTCACATTGTATAAGGTTTCATATACACCATAAATTCTCTCTGCGACATTTTTTATTTCCTCCTCGTGAGTCGCGATTTCCTCCTCGTTCGATGAGCAATTCCAGGCCGTCCCGTTCAGCCAAATTGCCTCCAAGATCTCGCTTAAGTACATTTTTTCCAGTGCACCGTAATCGGCATCCTCAACGTCAAGTTCCTCTACTTTTTCGTAACGTCTTCGACGATTTTTTAATCTTTCTTTCACTTTGCTGTTGTAACTGCGAAAAACAATAAATAAAAAAAATTTTTTTTCCAATTTTCTATCATTTATTTATTTGTTTAATATTTGTTTGTAATTTTGAGTTTTTTTTTATTTTATTTACGAAATAATGAACATCCTTGTCATTGACTAGAATTTATTATTATTATTTTTGGTTATTTTTAAAATTATATTTGTAATTCTTTTGAGAATGAAAAAAGTTATTTTTTTTATTGTTTTTACCTTGGAATAGGGTTACTCCATGGGGGTGTGTCGATATAAATGACGCTTGTGCTCGTGTTTCTTGGATCCGGGCTAACGTCGATCTCGACAAAGATATTCTTGCTCGTGCGTCGACGAATTTTCGCTATGGCGAGAACGAAATTGAAACGCTTGTCGGAAAACGGAACTGGCATTTCGGGCAGGTCGAATTCCTTAAGAATCGAAAACAGTGGCTCAAGTCCAAGAAGATTTAAATTTCCTATCGAAAGAATCAAAAGAAAACTATTTTCATTCAACAGTTTAACAATGATAAAAATAAGTATAATATAAATAAGTATAATAAAAATAAGAAGAATTCTTAACTTGAAAAACAACGACAAAGAAAAACAAGAATTGAATACCAACAAGAACATACAATCATTGCAAACTATATAAAAATTTTCTTCCCATTAAAAAGATTAAGACTATAAATTTAATATAAATTTAATTTAAGAGTATAGCAAAATTTTAAATGATTTGAGAATTTAAGATTGACGGAAAAAAATATTGAAACACATAATAACAAGAGAAATAACAACGACAAGAGAAACAACAAAATCGACAAGAGTAATAGCAATGACGAAAAAGAAACGACAACTACAAGAATGAGAAAAATAGGAATTACAACAAGAGAAACAACAACGATAACGAGAGAAATTATAATTACAACGACAAAAAAAATGACAGCTCAACAACAAGAAAAATGTCAATCATAATGACATGAAAAATGACAACTCAACAATAAGAAGAATGTCAGCTTTAATAACGAAAAGAAAAATGATAATTGCAACAATAAGAAAAATAAAAATTACAACAACAATAGAAACAACAACGACGGCAAAAGAAATCCAACTGCAAATATAAAATAATTTAAAAAATGACAAAAGACATAGCAGCAGAAATAACAATGAGCACTTGAAAAAAATGATTCATTAACAATAAAAACAATTTGAAAATATAATGACAACAAGAAAAATTGAAATTTTCATCGACAAAGCAAATTATTTCATTTTCATTGGAGACAATTGAATAAAAAGAAAAACAATCGTTAAACAATTGAACAATTAAGTAACAATGAAAATAAAATTAAAAAATGATCCAGTGTAGACAATTTTGCCAATCGTCAATGAATTTCTTCTCAATTACCAATATCTAAACAACTGTCGTAGAGATTCTGAGCATGCTTGACAGCCAAAGGCTCGTATTTCAAGTCCCCGTTCTCCAGAAGGTTTCGAATCTTCCACAGGACGCGATCGGTTCTCTCCTCGAACCAGGAATTTCCAGAAAGTGTTGCAGAGTGCTCCTCAGACCATCGACCGCAGGCATATCTGCAATAATTAGCGAAAGAAATGAAAAATCACAAAATAAAAATACAACAAAACTTGATTCATTTCAAAAGATACAAAAAAATTATTCTTTGTCTTTTCATCTATCACACACACAAACACACAGACATCCAGATACACACACACACACACACTTCGAGTGCACGTTCTAATCGATTTCTACAAATGTCAAACGTCAAAGGATCGTGATAGCAAACTCGTGAGTGAATAGAAGGAGTAAAAAATGTACGTAAAACGATAAATAAATAATGTATTAAAATCGATAGATAAATAAATACGAACGACTGAACAAAACGAAAAAAAAGAACGATAAAATATTCGATAAATCGAAAAATTAATTTTTTTCCCTATTCTGAGCTTTACTCACCGATAAAAATCATCGCAAGGATCTACAGAAGTGTCCATAGATTCTTTCAGACTAGCGGCTAAGTGATGCAACAATTTGTTACGTAAGAACGAAAACGTAAATGAAAAAATTTGAAACCGGGGTCGATAAAATTGATTCTTGGGGGCAGAAAAAAATGTAGCTTTTTTTTTATGTTCTTCATTCTTTGTCTTTTTGAAGGTTCTATGTCTTCTCACCGATTCGGACGCACTCCTCGGTTTCGCACGTGGGAACGACCCTCGCGAGGGACTGACGAAATTTCCAGAGAACGACGAGACAGGCGACGAGAATCACCACTGTCACAGCCAGCACGACGATCACGATGATGCTTATTTTTCTCTTTTTCAAACTAAACAATCACAAAAGCAATCATTTATTAAATTAAATTTACAAATTTATTGTATTTTATGAATTTAATTATGAACAAAAAATATTGAACAAAAACGAAGTTTCGTTTAGTGATAAGTTGCTGTTGTGTAACCGAAGATAGAATAATTTCTCATTATTGATTTTATTTTTAATTTTATTATTAATACAATTTTATTCATTTTATTTTTCATATAATTTTTTCTTACTCGTTTCATCATTAAAAATAATTTAACGTTGTATTATTAAAACTCGAATCTATAAAGTGGAATGTGCAACTGGGAACTAAATCCTAAATTGTTTAAATATAAATTTACAAATCATACAATTTTTTAATAAATTAATAAATTTTTGAAAAGTAGATAGCCTCATTTTAAATCGATGAAAAATAATTTGGAACAGAATACGTATCGAGTTTTTCGAAGCTTGTCATTATTGTGAAGTCTGTTATATCAGCCTCGATTGACAAGTGTTCTGTCCAAAAATAAATTCTTTTTCATCGGCGAGTGTTTTTGCATAGTTTTCACATTAAGATATGGTTGCCTCATTTACACGTGTTTTGTAGGAATCGTTTAAAAAATTCCATGACACTTCGTTAACACCTTATGTATATTTCTATTAAATTTTAAGAGGTTTCTTTACATGGAAATGAAGATATTTATTGTTAAAAATTACTAGTTTTTCTACTCCCCCATAAAAGAGCTCGTTACAATATTTTACACTAAATATCTTGTTGTTTTTTTTAAACGACAAACCTTTTTCAAATTTTTTCTAATTTTGCATCAAAGAAGCTTCGTTCGACCTTGCACTTAAGCTTCGACCTTGAACTTAAAGTATATTATTTTTAGATCAATCTATTACAAATTCTTTTAATAAGGTTAGGCTCAAACCCAACGTCGTACGAAGAAAAACTGGAAAAAAAATATTTTACCTTGACTATACTGAGGTGTCTACTTAAATTTAAACAAAGAGACACAAATTATTTTATACTTGAATTTAGAGTTCTTCGATCAATCTATATAACAACTTCTTTTAATAAGCTTAGGCTCAAGCACAACGTTGTACGAAGAAAAACTGGAAAAAAATATTTTGCCTTGACTATACTGAGGTGGCTACTTAAATTCAGATGATGAAGCACAAATAGCTTTATCTACTTTTGATACATAAAAATTTCCCCTTCCAGACTACTCTGCAAACATTTTTTAGCATTTCATAAGCTTTCTTCTTCCATATCGAAATTCTTTTTTGTGCGCATCAAATTATTTGCGTCGTAGAAATTATTTGGTATAAAAGGGTGCGAAAAATACGAAACGTAATGTATCTTTATCAAATTCGAAACCATCAGGATGATCGTCAAAATACTAAGTGCGAGCTTTCTTGTCTTTGGACTTGTCCAGGTCATTTTTCTGAAATTATTTTCTTTTTTTTTGTACTATCTAATACTTTTAATAATAAATGGATTTTTTATTAAAGGCTGGTCTATTGAGGCCAAAATACAAGCGAGCGATTAAGCTAGACGATGTAAGTAACTGTTTACAAAAAAAAACAAAAGAACTGCACTGCTTTTATTTATAAGTTAAATTTTGTAATGATAATAAATAAATGAATAAAAATTGATGCTTTTAAACGTAATTTTATATTGGTATAAAGGTTTTTTTTGTATTTTTGTAATGAACGTTCAGTTAAATGTCAAGTTTTTCTATTCCAGTTCGCAAGAGACGGATACGAATTTGGAAGAAACGTAGCTGGTCAGGTGCATATAAAATGAAAAAAAAAAATTCGGATAATCTTGAATATATATTCAAGACATTTTGTTTGGTTTGCAGGTGGCTGATGTAGGAGCGAATCTTGGAAACAATGTCCAAGAATTTGTGAGTAAACTCTTATAAAGTACTATATGGAAAACATTAAACTCTGAAACATTTCTTAATGTTAATATAAAAATAATTTTTAATGTCGAAGGTGGAGAAAAATAAAGTTGATGATACCACACGAAATTTTGTTCATTCGGTAAGTATTATCAAGCATATACATATGTATATACCTCCAAAATTTAATTATAAAGAAAATGTCAGACATTTTGTTTGGTTTGCAGGTGGCTGACTTAGGAACGAATCTTGGAAACAGTGTCCAAGAATTTGTGAGTAAAGTCTTATAAAGTACTATATGGAAAAAATTAAACTCTGAAAGTGGAGAAAAATAAAGTTGATGATACTGCACGAAATTTTGTTAGTTCGGTAATTATTATCAAATCTGTACATAACGAAAACATCTAATTATAATGAAAACTTCAGACATTTTGTTTGGTTGGCAGGTGGCTGACGTAGGAGCGAATCTTGGAAACAATTTCCAAGAATTTGTGAGTAAATTCTTATAAATTACTATTTGCAAAAAATTAAACTTTGAAACATTTCTTAATGTTAATATAAAAATAATTTTTAATTTCGAAGGTGGAGAAAAATAAAGTTGATGATACTGCACGAAATTTTGTTAGTTCGGTAATTATTATCAAATCTGTACATAACGAAAACATCTAATTATAA
>JAPYYW010003669.1:0-27305 GCA_030522545.1 Cremastinae sp. A BG-2022a | reverse complement strand
AAATGGTAATTATTCGGAGCGCAATCCCAGAATTCATTCTAAACAATCCAAAAAAACCGGATTTTGGATAAGTGTTCTTATTGCCGCAAGGGCGCGAAGTGCCCGAGCCACTATAATCTGCTAGTAAATAATAAATTGATAATAAGATAATATAAATATTAATTGATAATAAATAAAAATCGATTTTTTATTAGCAGTAATCTACAATTAACTAATGCCTGTGAGTTACGGTATTCCAAACTGGCCGCGCGGTGCAACGTTGCCATGTTGTCTTTTCTCACTTGTCAAGTTATCAAAGAAAACAGTAAAATTATGAAAAGTGGCTCACTTTAAATCTTTTTTGTAACAAAACAAATACCGCTTACTTTTGTTATTATTACAGTAAAATATTTGTTATATCTTAAACTACTGAATTTCAGTTTTCTCAAAATGATCGTAAGAAAATTACTATTTTTATGGAATAAAACGTTCGCTTTCACCCCCATTAGGATAGGGTTTACATGTTAAATACATAAATTTTAATCGTCAATATCTACAAATTTAGTACCTCAAGGACTACTAAAATAAAATTCTATGTATAGAAGGTACTTTCACCTATGTGTATTCAAAGTTACAGAAGAATTGTAAAAATAATAATTTTTTTGGGAACGTCCTTAAAGATATAATCTTAGAAAGGATAAATAAATGAATATTATTTATTTTTTTCCTGTCAAAGCCTTAGGCAGTAATTGTGAAAAATAAACAGAAATGTTTAAAAAGAGTGGGAGAGAGAAAGAGGACTTTTTGGGACATAAAAGCGACTCGACTGCAATATGCCAGGACGAGGTCTTAGCGAGACTGCGTCAAATTATCGACGATCGAATGTGGCAGGGGTTCAATTACATTCGTCTAGTAGCTCATTGAACCCGATTTTGCCTGCAGGGGACGCAGGAGAAGCCTCGGCCGAGCGAATTTTGCTGTCCCTGTCATTCGACGACGTCAACAAGAATCTATTGCTTATCGGATAATTCAAGGTGCTGACCCAAAGACAGAATTTCTGAAATCCTTCATTTAATTATTCAATGACTCGAGTCATGTCTTGGAAATGTCCAAATACACTCGTGCTTTATGATACTATAAAAATCCTGTCTAAATATCTTGAAATTTTCTAGATATTCGAATTTTTATCATTATTTAAACTTGTCAATTTATTTTTCATATTGGTACATCCTCTTTAAAACAAATCATACACCAAATTAAGTACAAAGGGAAGAATGATGAAAAAGTTTCCTCTAAATATTTCTTGAACAAAATTAATACTAGTTTTTTAATCTTAAACAGCAACATTGAATCTTTTTATAAAAGGTAAACAAATTATTGAAATTTTAAGGAAACATTTGAATTTTGAAGTTATGTTTTTAACACAGACATTAATAAAAATATAGTCACAGAGTGACAATTATATCTTTCATTATTTTAGAACTAAATACGTTTACTTATATAGTATAACTAAATATATTTTAGATCTGAATTAATAATAAATTCAAATACCATTTTTCCAAGCCAATTATTATAGAAAGAAAAAATATTTTTTAATGTTTGAAAAAAAATGATTAAAGTTGAAAAAATAATTCGTTTTATGGACCAAAGTCATTATAATTGTTATACTTTGTAGTAAAATCTACCGTATCTACTTTGTTCTCAGTGCGGAGAAAAATGAAAAAAAGTTTTCTTTCAAGATTTCAATGATGAAAAGTGAATTAAAAAAAAATTTGATAATCTCTTCGAGGCCGGCGAGGAAAGGGAATTCCAGAGGTGGATCGTTTCCGGTAATATCTGAGACAAATGAAACGTCCGCCCACCGGGAACGGCGACCCAATTGGCAAAGAGAGTTCATCATTAAGGGCATCGGGTTTGTGAAAAAGGGAATAAAGGATGCCGGGAGAGAATAAGAACGGGAATGAATTCTGCTTTTTTTTTTCAAGCTCATTTTCTCGCTCACCGGAACGACGACCGGAGATATTTTACTCTCGCCCACCATCCTACCTTTATTTCCATTTCATCGTATCACGTACGAATACACGTGCATTTTCCCTTTTTATGCACCGACCGATTCTGTGTCACGTGCCCCGGGGCAGTGAAAATCATTTTCAGGGTCAGCCAAGTCCATGCACGGTCCATTTACACTCTTCTCATTTTCTGCCTTTTTTCCCGACGACCCTTTTAGTGTCTCCATTAAAATTTTTCAACCCGAGAGGGAGTTTCCGTTCTTTCGACCATATTGAACATTTTCCACCGACTGCGGAAACGCTTCTTTTTTTTTTCATTCGGACTCGCCGATGAAAGTTTGAGTGAAAATCCCCGATCGATTTTTTCTCTACTGCCAGCCGTAAAATATCTTCACGTTTCGCTCTAAACATAGTCGTACTATAATTATCGCAGTGTAATACCTTTTTCTCGGTTCTTTTATCGCCTGTCGTACAGTCGCAGTTTTTTCTCCCTTCTTTAATGAACGTGTGCAGCGCGCGCGTATCTCGCGATAAAGCGAACAACGCGCTTCAATCCAGTCTCCGATTGAACACACCGTGGAAAAAGTCCCGCGTTTGCTTTTCCAGAATTTCTATCGAGGTCGCGAACAATGCAAAGCGCCTCGCGATCAACATAAACATTCTGACAATTTTTCCAATAAACGCCGAACGAATGTTGCGCGAATTACGTTTCCCGTAAAATTTTCTCGTTACACTGAGAAAAAAAGTTTGTTTGAATCAACTAAATTTCGTTTGACTCGGAGCAAAGCGGTGGACGTGGGCGGCGAAACGCAATTTTAGTTGATTCAAAAAAAATCAAATTAAGTTGCCGCACCAAGATGTTTTTTTAGCAAAAAAAAACCAAATTAACTTATTACTCAGTTATGCTAAGGATTTCCTGAGTGCTTCCGGTATGTATGGTGCTGGAAAAAATGTTTCGGTTGTCTTGGGATTTGAATCTGCCTACCTACCAACATTTTCTAAAGCGAGCACTCTACCGATTACCCTATTGTGCGATCTGATAATTTCTTAGCAAAAATGTGATCTTCAAGTTCCACGCTTAATTTTGTTCTAATACAAATATTATTTTTTATTTTTTTTAGCGACCGCAAGTAAAATATATTAATTGATTGGTAAATAATTGGTACAATTAATTCATATTTTCAAGAAATCCAATCTGTGAATTCTTCAAACAATTTGAGTGTTTTGTCGAAGAGATATTTTGTCAAGACCAATGGATACCGTTCAAATACGGCATATTTTATCAAGGACCAATAATTAAATTGAATGAAATTCGCAATATACTTTGAAGGAACTAAATATTGAGTTGAAAGACATAACTTGAAGTATTTGTTTGAATTATTCGATTGAAATTTACATCAAGTTGATTGCATCATGAATTATTTTATTCAAAAAACTCACTGAATTCATTCAACAGGCATTTTCTTTGATGCCACTAACTTTACTGAACCAAATATTTGTTTCATACAAATGTAAAGGATATCTACTGAAGAAAATAATTAATTATTTTGACAATCGTTGCATTGAATCAACTAATTACGGGTCAACTAAATATATTTAGTTTTCTCAGTGTGCAATCTCGCAACTTTGATGATGGAAAGAATTGATATATTTTTTGTTTATGTTTAAATGTTTTTTAAAATTTTATATTTTACGAATTATAAAATGTTACATAATATTTAAATGTGATGAATAAAATGTCAAAACATATAAAAATTAATATTTCCATCAAATATTTTCATATTTAATACTTATAATATTTTACAAAATATAAAATGGTTAATATTTTCGAACCGAAATATCTAACATTTTCTAATAAAATAAAATGAAATTTGACCAAAAAAAATATTTGGAAAATTTTTACTTATTATTAATTCGAAATCAATTCATTAATTTCACTTGATCAATAATTGATCATTATTGAGTTCGGACGAAAATTATCCTTAGAATAAATAAATTAAAAGATGATAAAAACAGGATTTGAAACTGCAACCTGGAATATATTTTGAATCTGATATATATTTTTCGGAGCTTATTCCTCTCGAATTATCTTCGGAGACTTTCGGAGGGATCGCGACAGCGCCATTAAAACGTCGATCGATTAGAGAGAATAAAAAGAGCGGACACGCCGGGATTCGGTTGATAACGAAGTTTCGGGGCTTTCAGCAGGACTTTTAGGTCGCGCTCGTCCATTTTCTTCCTCGGAATCGCGAATGCGTCTCGTCAAACTCGCCGCGACCCGGGACGGCGGCAGCACACCTGTCGCAGAAGTTTCGATCCTTCGCCGAGTCCCCGCGCGGCGAATTCCGGCTCGTTGAACCAATTCCGCGCGCTTCGCGAGCCGACTTTCCAGTTCCTTCGAAGCCCGGTGCGATTTTACTTTTCATCGCGGGAGAGCCCCGCGAGAGTTCGCGAGGCGAAAAAATATCGATATTGCCTCTCGTTTTTTCTCCACCCGTGCATACTCCCCGACGCCGACAGCGCAGTCCCCCCGCGAACCGAGGCAAGAATGAAAAAAGGGAGTACGCTGTCGGTGGAATCGATGATAACGGACGTGCCTGTGAATAAATAATAATGATAATAAAAGTACGCAGAGCTCTCTCGGCCCATCGAGTCTGCGGTCGAGAGCATTTTTCCATCACGTCGAAATATCGATCTTTCCTCTTTTTTTCTCTCTCGTCGTTTCGAAATTCAATTTTCGTCTTGTCCAGGAAAAAAATCGGCTGATTCGGAGTATACCGGATTTTCGAGATAAAAAAAAGGTTTTTTTTTCTTCGATTTTAAGGCACTTGTCTCATCTAATAGTTTGTATTTTTAGTTTTTTTTTTAAGTTGGAGAGCTTATTCAAGTTGAAATTTTCATAGAGTATACGTGTATATAAAAATAATTAGAAAACTGCCATACGTAAGAATGACGAAAAAAAAACTTTTTTGCTCACACTGGGTCTCAATTTTGCGATATTTTGATGAGCTTTTGAGGCTGATTTCAAAAAGAAAGAATATTTAAAATTGGAGAAGCTTTTAAAAGTAAAACCTGTTATTATATTCCGTTTTTAAATTTGTCAGAATATTTGTCGATGAACGAAATAAAAATGGGTCGAAATCGCAGCGATTCCGCTTTAAAAATCACGAGCATAAATCTTTAAAATTCAATCCCCGACTCGTATAAACCCTTTTACGTTTTTTTGAGAATAAAAGATGATGAAAATCCGTGCGAGCTGAGCCAGCTCTCGTGGTATTTATGATCCGTGATACGCGCGCGCAAGCCGTATAGGAACGGGCGATCTCGCGCGATTAAAATAGGTCGCGTAACCATTTACGTTATGAAAAGATTTGGAGAATGTACAGCGCGCATAACAAGTATACGCGAGAGCGACCTTTCGCGCGGTTGAACAACGGCAGTGTGTCGAGCATACCGGAAGTTGAGAGCTCTGCCGGATATGTGCACGAGCCTCGCCGTATTTCCCGCGCGCGTGATACCGGAGAGAATTTGTGAGAACTCCTAACCGCATTCATTTATGAAAATTGAAAATGAAGAATCGAAAAAAAACGCACGGACATTTTTATTATTTCCGGAAACATTATTTTAAGAGGTTAAATTATTATTTCCTGTTTTTCTTTTTTTTTTTTGAAGCAAAAAAAAACGAGAAATGAGAAATAGAGAAGAAATGTACAGAGGGAAGAAATAATAGAGAGAGAGAGAGAGAAAAGAAGATGGAAGGGACGGAGAAGAGAATGAAAAAAATGTAGAGGAAAAAAAAGAACGAACGAAGAGTAACGCTGTACGAAAACGGCCGTGACGCGGTCGTCGTTGTCGAGAAGAGAATTCGCTCCGTACAACGCGGTGGATAACGATGTGAATGGTGCCCCGGCCTCCCGTTCATTATCAGACGTTACACCATATCCTGCCGACCTGTTATCTAGTCAGGATATAGCAACGAGCCCGCAGCCGGCGAAGAACCTCGCTTCAACCTTCCTCCCAACGCTAGCTCGAGCTAAAACCAGTCTATAATATTTACACGAGCTTTTTTTTTTCTTCTTCTTTCAACCAACTTCTTCTTTCCCCACTCTTTCTCTCTCTTTTATTTCACTCAACGGAGACGCAATTTTCATCCGGACTTTTATCGCAAGTTTACTCGCATTTTTTATTACATTTTTTTCGTTTTTTTTTCTATTTTCAAATTAAAAATATAATGGTCTATGCAATATAGTTGTAATTTCTGTACTATTATGGACTATAATATTTAATGCCCAATATTATTAATAATTTATTACAGTTTACACTACATTCAATTTGTTTTTGTAGTCAAAGAATTTAAATTTACTCAATTTTACAAATTAAATGATTTAAACAATATTTAACAAAATATCGTTACAAATTTGATACATTCGTGGATATTGTATGTACAAAAAACAATTAAATAAATTATGAAATGACAGTCAATGACGTTAAATAAATTTTCACGAGGATTTTCCTCTCGTAAGTTTTTCATATCTCGAACTAATTTCGCATGAAAACTGAGTGCGGGCGTTCGAAAAGAAGTTATACTGGGAAAATGATGGAATCGTTTGCGAGCGACGTTTGTTGAATGGGGACGAAAGTATGTTCCGAGATATGAAAGAGCTTTCAAGCGTAAGCGTGTTTACAAATTTATTTGATTTCATGTTTTTCATCATTATTATTATTTATTCTGGAGCACATCAAACACGTCAAAGCGCGCGCGAGTCGCTCGGGAGCGTCAGACAAGACGATCGTGTACACAGGATATTTGCCAAATGAGAAAAAGCACGAGAGAGCGAGCACGAGGGAGAAGAAAAATATCGCGACTCGTTTTTCCTCGAAATTCCAACAGAGTGTGCATCCAACGGAGCGTCGTCTCGTCTCGGGAAAAGGCGACGCTCGCGCGCGCCTCATCGTGACACTTTTCAGTTCCCATTTCCCAGTGAAAACGTCACTGCGGAGCAGACCGAAGAATTCGTTCCCGTTTGCAGCCTCGTCCGAATTCCTCTCGTTCGGATAAAAAAGAGATCTTCTATAGAATTCTGAAAGAATATATATACTACATCTTCGACAACAATAAAAGCCTGGTTTCATTGTCCTATATATATTTATTTTGCACTTTTATTATCGCAAAAGTCAGAGAGTCGGATATTTTCGGCGGCGCCGCTTTTCGACGAGGGACGTGCTCGCGAGCGCTCCTAACGAGATTACGAAATGCGAATGCGAGGCGTACCGAGATAATACGAGGTACACTCGATGAAGCGTGATACAAAATTTCCTCGTTTCCCCGGTAACCCGGGAAAAAGCGCTCTTTTTCATCCCCGTTTTCTCTCTCGGGAATTATCGATTCCGAAGCACCGCCCGGTACTCGAATTGGACCACGATTTTTTACAAAATTTTCTGCATAATTTATCGCGATGCTATTCCACCGAGTAGATTAACGTTCGATTCGTGCTATTTTTTTCACTGACCGGCCGGGAAAAACGCACGGGAGCTCGTTCCCTCGTCGATCCGACTCCCTCTGCAATTTCTGGAATACCGAGACGAGGAAAAAAGGTGCAAGAGGAAAATGATGAAATATTATATTGCGATACATGTGGAAAAAGTGAGTGAGTGAATGTTCATTATGCTGATGTGATAATTTCATATGCGCAAAAAGAATATAGTTAAAATACAGTCCCTTAAAGTTGGTGTCGCATGAAAATCTTTTGAGATAGAATTTCTTGAAAACTTGCAAAAATTTTCTTTAAATGTCATGTTGACATGTATATGTCAAATTTTAAGAAGTTTTAGCATCTGATAATTGAGATATCAATTGTTGCAAATTGTTGTATTGTTAAATCTTTGATAAGAGCCCGTGTTAAAAGTGGTTTTTTAAAAATAAATATCTCGATTATCACATGGTAAAGCCTTTTACTTTTGGGTACATGTTAAAATTTGATGTCAATGAAGATTAGTATAAACTTTGAAAAAATTTGTCTCAATAAATTTCAAGTGACGATTCAACATTTAGTTTACACGTACAGCCAAACTTTTGAATAGAATGTCAAGCGATTCCTACGTCAAGTATATAAATGTCAAGAAAAACACAAAGAAAATAACAAGATCTCTTAGTTTAAATTACGTGATTAATCTTATAATAATAATAGTAAAATTACTTAAAAGTGAAGAATATAAAGAAAATGATACTGAGCACCATAAACTGTACGATAAATGAAGACAGTAAACCATGGATATTCCATGGACAAAACGTACGAAAAAGTAAGAATTTCAGTCTGAAATTCTTTACTTATCGTATACGCAAAACTTTAGCTCGAAAAACGTATTTTCCGAGCAAGAATAAAAAATGATTTATGAAAAAATAAATAAAAAAACGATCAGCGCGGCGACTGGTCGCTTCGAGCGTTCGAGAAGCGTTAATTCCCCGCGGCCGACGTTCCTTGACCTCTCGCACCGGCTCTTTGTCTCTTCCGGTGAGAATTCGCCCCGCAGACACGTACACGCTCGCGGGAGAGCGCCCGATGAGGCGTAATGAGAATAATTAGCGGACTCTCGGGTCACGAGACGAGCCGAGGATAAGAAGTAATCTCGGGGACGGCCGCTCGATTTGGTTCGGCAAAAAGTGACGGAAAATCGTCGAGAATCGTGCCGGGTTTTATATCGCGAGACGCGAGAGGGGAGGAAACAAGATGGAAAAAAGGCCGGATATGTACTCGACGGAATTAACGACTGCTCGAGCACGCCTCGTTTTTTTTCTCTCTCTCTCTCTCTCTCTCTCTCCTTTTTCTCGTTTTTTCTTATTTCATATTCTTCTTACACGCCGGTAATTAAAATCAAACGGATCGCCCGGAGGGATGCGAGCCGTGAAAACTCGCCCCGTGCGCATCCGTCGCTGTTTTATTACGCTAATAAAGCACGAACGCGCACCGCGGAATAATTGCCAGCAGGCACAATGCGGGTCAGTAGACAATATTCGCTTCAACCCCTTGACGCGCACAAGGGAAATATTCGCCGGGTTTGCGCTAACCCAGATTACTTTGATCGTGCCAACATCTTAGATTACATTTTTTTTCTTCAAATTTTAATCATTATTATTTAGAGCGGAAATCTCACTTTGGGTTACCTCGAATTTGGGTTTATCGTTTTTTTATTCGTTTTGCTATCATTTTCTTAAATTAACTATTTTATATGTGAAAAAAAAATATTTATAGAAGAAACTTTTTTAATTGACTGTTTTATATATCTAGATACAATTATGACTTTAGAGGTATAATTTTTAAGTCCAAAAATCTGCTTAAAAGTGTGACAGGAAATAATATAAATTAATTATCTTTCAATTAATTTAATTAAAATTAATTAATTATATGGTGATTTTCCTTTGTATATGCAGCATGAATGTTCCATCGCACAATGCACAAATACCAGATAATGCAAATACAATGCAAATACAAATATAATCCTAAATATCTCATACGTGTTCATTAGAGTGTGAGATTTAATTATTTAGCATGATAATCTATGGTCGAATAACTTTTGAGAGAGTTCTTGAATTACAATATTAGATATGACACTAATCCAAGTTGATTCAAATCAAATAATAATAATAATTTGTGTTATTATCTTTACTTAAATTATTATAAATTCATGAATGTCTCTCATTTAATTAACAGAAAGTTGCAATGAATCTTCATTTATAATATATTATAATTAAATTCTAATATATATAAATTTTTGACGTTTGAGTATCAGAAATTCGTAATGATTAATTACAACATTAAAATAAACAGCATTTTGTTGAACTACTGTACGTGCATCGATGTTGTCTTTGTAATTTCGATCTTTTTATAATGATAATTTCCAAATATTTGTTGAAAATTGTAATTAGTTTATTCTGTATCGACTATTTTAATTTTCAGCTTTCTAAAAGACTTTCAACCTAATTGACTTCAATTGAATTAAACAAAAATCATGTTAAATTAAAAAACCAAAAACAGAAATTTAATTGAATTAAATAAATGTCATGGTAAATGAAGTTAATTTAATTCAGTTTATCATATATTTTGGTTGATTCAACCAAACTTTTTTTCTCAGTGTATTGTGACGTTTATTGTAGCAAAATTTTCGCAATCCGGGACTGGTAGCAATGAGCACCGGAAGGTCAATCGCGCCGGGTCGAGCGCGCTTACACGTCCGTTTCGAATCGCGTAACATTTTTCCCCGTCCCGTTCCGTATATAATCCGCCCGGCGCGATTGACCGACGTGTATCTTATCCGAGCAAACACAAGCTTTTGCGCATCGTCGACTCAATATCTGCTCGCGTATTCGTCACGAATTTGCGTTTCTCGTGACTAATCCACGAAACGCCCACGTCGAATTTCCGCGCTCCAGATAAAGGGAGCTCGGATTATGAGAAAAAAAAAAAGAAGCGACGAGTACAAGAGTCGTCGTCGTCGTCGTCGCTGCGCGGCGAGGGGGCTCGAGCGAAAGCAAAAGCAAAAGGGTGGGCGTCAGCTGAGCCGTGGATTCGTGTTTATGAGCGTGCAAACTCGGGAATGTTTCATCCCCGGATTCCCCTGAGTCAGCGGAGCTCGCATTCGCTCTACGGCCGTCGTTTTTCCGCGGAACGAGAGACGTTCCAATGATAACGGGTAAACAGCCAAGAGAGCCACGAAAGTCACGAGATTTCTCCGTCTCTTCGGCCTCAGAAACGAAAATATTGCTCCGATCATATCTCCGCGTTCTCTCCACGGACTCGTTTCTCTTTTTTCCCCTTGCACGAATAAAAGGCGCGCCGGGAAACCCGCGCGCCGCTTATTTCTCTCTTTCATTTTTTCACTATACTTCTCTCTCGTTCCCACAATTCTCCCGTTTCTCGCGTCCTATCGCCCCGCGACATCTCTTCACGGCGGTCGAACGTCGAAAAAAATCAATCCATCGTTCTCCAGACGAGCAGTCGTCGGCCGTGGAAAATTATTGTTTCGAACGCTTATCCCTCGCGTGTGTAAGGACGTATGAAACCAACAATCTCAGCAAAAAGTAAATTCTTGACGTGTCGAATTCGTAAAAACCAGATTCTAGATTTTGCTAAAAAATTGCCAATTTTTTCAGTATTTGCTTGACTTTCAATTAGCAACTTGAGCAGATTTTTAAAATAATTTAAATATTCGTCATTTTGTTTAAACGATTAAATTTTAAAACATGTTAGTAAAACACGTTTTGAAATTACTGTCTATACAAAATGAACATTGTTACGGATATATAGAAAAAATATTCACTAGAAATATCATATATTAAAATTTGTATTCAGTGCAAATTTACGAAATTTCTATAAGAAACAATGTTAAATCTCAGCATGCAGGTTTGGAGTTTAATAACTCAGATCTGCAGTCTTTAACAACATAAAAACCCAAATAATTGTACATAATTACCACTTTAGGGGATGTTACGTGTTCAAAAAAATATTTTTAATTCAATTTTTCTTAAAAATGACATCGACGACACCCCTTGATTTTTTATTAAATAAATTAGGTATTGCTCGATTAATTGATATACCCAATATGTATAAAAATTTTCTGCAGACTTTTGTTTGGCTGGAGAACTATCTTAAACATTGTTCTTTCTCCTCGTCTCTCGATGACCCACTTTTTCACCCCTCCGTGAACGTTGTATTGTACGGACGCTCAAGATTCGCATCACGTTAGCGAAAAATCCTTCGTTTCCCTCGTTCCTCTCTCGCGCCTCTCCCGTTCGCTCTTCTCTTATTTTCTCTCCACGCCGAATCGCGGCACGCGAACACTTTTTTCTCACGTGCGTGCACACTGACCTACCTTCAATCCTTCAGACACCTTCGACTCTCGTTCCTTCTCCTCGCCGTTCCCATATCCTCGTTCCCGAGCCTCGATTCACTCGCTTTGTTCTTCTCTCTCAGCCCGGCTCGCCATTTTCCAATTCTGGAAAAAACAAGGCCCTAAAAACAGTACTCGCGTACTGTAAAAAACTACGCAAGTACATTTACAAATTGCGTAATTTTTAAGGAAGAAATTGATGAAAAACTCTTTGGACAGTAACGTGCCGAGTTAATATGGAAGTTTTTGTTGTTATGATAATAATTTTTTTTTTAAACTCGGCAAATTGCTATTCTAAAGAATTTTTCGTCAATAATTACGCAATCTGTAAATGTACTTGTCTCGTTTTGAACAGAGTACTGTTTTTGGGACAATTTAAATTATTTTTGAACGACGACGTTTGAACTTGGCAAAAAATGTAACGTTTTGTCAGTCTCTGTATCTACATTCATGGTTTGGATGGTTGGGATAACAGTTAATTTTGTACGGTAGCAGTAGCAAAAAAAAATGTTTGATAAAATCAAAACTTCGGCATCTACTTCTTAATGATGCGTAAATCGTACGGGTAGTTAGCTTATTTTTTATTAGAAAGAGAAAAAAAATTGAAAATACTGGCCCTTACTGAAGTTTCCCGAACCCTACAATCAATTTAATATATTAATTATTGAAAACTTTGAAATGTCAAAATCTGTAAAAATTCCTTGGTTTTGAGATAATATAAGAGTCGCGGCTGCTCTCGGTTGTAAATATGTATACTCTTGATTTTCCTCTTGATTTTCCCCTCCGTGATTTATAATTCCCGTGGTCGAGTTTGTGGAAAATCGAAGCTGCCGTTGCGTCGAAAATCTTTTGTATTATCGAAAAAACGCTGAAATGAAGATTTTTTTCGTTTTATTTTTAATATCGCGCATGCTTTCGATAAATCGTAGTCGAACCGCGGACCAAACGGCATTCCGTCCGTCGGGTGAGAGGAAAAAACGAACGTACGAACTTGCAGGATAAAGTGCCGAGGTGGAAAAATAGAATGGAAAAGAGAGAGAAACGAAATGTTTGCGAACGATCGAGCTCGATTATAGTCCAACTGGCTTTTTATCGGACCGTGAGATAAAGCGAGAAATATATATAATGGAAAGATGAAAGCCCCTCGCGGAGAGAAAATTGGCTTCAGGACACACGACAAATTGTTTTCGACGAGATGAATTTTTTTCAGTCCGCGTCGTTCAACATTTTCCCTAAAATTTTATTGTTTCGTTTCGTCGAAAATTGAAATTTTTAGGATGTCGCGTCCAAAATCGAAAGTATTGAAATTTTTTGTGAAAAAATTTACGTATTATTAAATAACTTCTTCAAAAAGTCAGGTAAAAATAATGTGACTATAATATTTATATGTTAGTAAAAACGATAAGCAGTGATTGTGAGAAGTCTAATCGCGTCACCGTTGTTGATAAAAAATTTTGTTTCTATCAATTAATTATAAGTATGTAACATTTCGATGGATAAAAGTTCCAAGTATATCATGTCATTTTTATAAATAAGTAAATGCATTCAGGCGAATGAAAAATTATAAAAATCCAAGATAGTGTTCAATAATTGGGACATTTACCTTATCGAAGAAGTAAAATTTCGTAAAATAAGAAGAATTAAACATTTTTTAAATAGAGTTGTACGAACACGATCCTTAAAAGTCAGGTCACGGAGTGTTCATTTGAGAGAAGAGTAAAAATGTTATTATCGAAAAAACGCTCGTCACGGTAGTCCGATATATCTTTTTCTCGCTCGTGAAAATGTCCTGAGAGCATCCTACGCTCGTTAACGAAAAAAATTCTTCCGGTGCCGAGGAGGAGTCGGCCGCTCATAGCGGTATCGCGAAAGTCTTTCTATCGTGAAATACCCGGCGCGCGCGCGCGTTATTTCTACCTTCACCTCTTCTGATGTGCGCGCGCGAGGAACGAGGCTCGGATCTACTCGGGTTCGCGTCGTGTTGCACGCACCGAGACGAGACGACTTGGAAATTAGAAAGAAGTAAAAATAAACGGAAAGAAAAAGAGAGAGAGAGAAAGTTCCAGGAGTGGTCACGAAATAAAATTAAGAATACACAATGAGTCTGTTGGAAAGTTCTAAGAAGATTGTTTCTTCTTTTTCTTACTAATGTTATGCATATTACGACTTTGAAAGGAAAATTATGATAATTAAAAATTTCATTTTATGCGGATGAATAATTTTATTGATTTTTCAAATTTAATCACAATCGACTTTCGTTCTTTCGTGACTTTCGTGTCAAAACATTTTACAATTTTATTATCGAAACTACAGATTTTACTTTTTTGAAATAAATTTGATTAGTTGTTTGTGTTCAAGGCAAATATACGCATTTTCCATAAGAATCATGTTAAATAGTTCAAAGAATCATGTTCATCATTGACATATCAATAATTTTTCATTTTGGAACATCATGTCAAAATTAAAATATTTATAACCAATTTTAAATCGCTCAAATTTATCCTAAATTAGAAATCTTAATTCAGAATTCATGACGATTTATGTATTCTGACAGACTATATGACGTATAAATCTTAAAATTCTATCACGTGTCCGATGAAACTTTGTATCACTAATTACTGTTACTTTCTTGGCGACGATTATCAGGACAAATATTTTCGAGAGTTATTCTCGAGTTATAATCGTGTTCGATTTTCTTTCTTAAATATTTTATACGTATATTCGTTATTTCTCACGACTTTGACACACATCAGAAGTGATTATGAAATCAATAGAGTGTAAATTTTTAATACAAATGACGAAAGCTGCGTGCATTCTAAATTTAAACTTTTTTTTGACCTAAAAAAACTAAAGTCGTGTCTCCTTAATAGCAGAATATTTTTATCAGCATTTAATAAAAGAGTTCTTGAATGAGATTATTCAAAAAGTATTTATAAATCTTTCTCAACGTAATATTAAAACGTGTAAATTTCCTTATTCAATAATTAAAACAACTATTTTTCAAAATTGGAAAAATTCAAATCTTCAAGTGTTGCAATAAATTTTGTTTTTTTTTCGTACGTTTGTTGAAATTCTACATTCAAAAATGTTTTTCACTCTCGTTGTGTAGATTATTTTTAGGGACGGCGCACAGTTTGAATTATTTCGTCACGTTTTTCTCACACGTGACTCTTGACAGTTGAATTTTTAACGAGTGACGGATGGGTATTTAAAAAAATGTAAATTGGCGGAGTACGACACGAGAGGGGCGCGGGCGTTACGGGCGGCGAGCAAGAAGAATTTACCTCGGGGGATTTATAGCACCGTGGCGATACGAGAGAGTGTATAAAAGCCACGAGGAGTCGCAGGGAGAGGTTAATACGATTTACCTGTGGCAAGTGTCTACCTTCTTGCGTATTTCCCTCGAGAGGAGACCGGAAGTTCGGAATAACCGAGACGAAACTTCTTCTCCGGCGATTAACGAGAATAAACACCGAACGCGGAAAAGCCGGCGACGTTTACCAAGCGATCGTCCTAACGATTATCTCTCGAGATAATGAAAAAATGGCGAAGATTCGAAAAGACAGATCGAAGCGACGAATCATCTTTCGCTCTCGTTTTCGCCTCGCGAAGAGCGAATTTCGTATTTTTCGAGGCAGAGAATGAAAGGAGTTTGGGAGAGAGAGATTCAGAGAGAGAAGCAAAAGACTAAAAGCTCCTCGCTCTTCTTGTAAAGAGAGAAAAGGAGGTGGAAACTCCGTGACACACTTTTTCGCGCACAATGGACCTTTTCGACACGAGCCTGCCTCGGATCTCATTTTTCATGCGTCGATACAGTGATAGACCCTCGGAGTTTATAGATTTATAAATATACAAACGCCCCTAGATTCTTGTCATTCGTCATTCTCCCGTCTCTTCGCGAAAGCTCCTCGAGACGCTTCTCCACAACGCGATTCGCCGCCACTCGCCTGATTTCTATCCAGATTCCGTCCATTCATTGAGAAAAAATGTTCCGTCGAAATTGTCAAATTTATTTGATTGATCGTAACTCATAATTATATTAATCATTTACTTTGTCAGGTTAAATCCCTGTTTATTCATTTATTTCGATTAAATCGACTAAATCATAATCAACCAAATTACATTTGGTGATTCCAACCAAATTTTGTCCTCAATCCACAGAGAAAGCAGGAAATTGTATACTTTTTATTTCCATCAAAATTTCCATGCAGCAATAATTTTCATATTTCACATTTGTCACCTACTTACAGTGATTTCACGATAAAAATTATTATTTTCTTTTCTCCATGACACGAAATATCTGAATGTACTCGTCGAGCGAGGTTCGAGATAAAAAAAAAGAAGCTTCATCCCTCATCCCTGCGACGAGAACTCCGGAAGTTCGAGCCGAGTTTTCCGACACGCGAAACCTCGCCCGGGCGGAACTCTGGCGAGAAATTAATCGTCCTCGGGAACAAGAGTGGCTATTTATTTATTATTCGAGGGAAAATGGGAATTACGACAGAGGTCAGAATCCTCGCGTGCTTTATGAAATATTTTCTTTAATACGTTCATATATATATACTTTTTCCCCTCTTTCTCACTCACAACTTTTTCTCGTGGCGGGCAAGAGATCGCCGCGAGGTCGCGGTGCGAGAGAAAAATTCTCTCGCTCCAATTGCTTTCGGTGTCGATGACCACGACGACCCGGCGACCCCGCATCATATCTTCGCATCGCATTTTTCCTTCCACGATGCTTTTCGTCCTTCCTCGAGTCCTTCCAAAATTCATTTCTCCCTCCGAACCGCGAATCGTTCTTGCCAAATTCCTCTCGTACGACTCTCATTCTCTCAAGGTTTAACTTTCCGATTTTCGATGATTTTTCCGCATTTTTTCCTCCAAAGCCAGTGATCCGATGATTTTCGACTGTCCAAGATTTTGTGATGAAATTTAGTGTATATTGAAATTAAAAAGTTACTTGTCTTGTGTTTAAATTTCAATATCATATTCGCTTTCTGGAAATTGAAATATTAATTCTTAAAAATCAGACATTTTCGCTATCTCTCATAAACCTTATGTTAAAAGTTGTGATTTTTGACGATAAATATTTCGATTTGTAGATTGTGAAGCATCTTCTTATTTGGCATATACCTTTTAATATTTCACCAAAAAACGAGCAAATATTCTATGAATTATCTTGGAAAAAATTTTAATTAATAATTTTGCCTTTACATTGCATGCTTAAGGTAGTACAACCGCAAAACCATGTTGAGACAGATTTTCTTAAAAATTTACACAGGTCTTCTTTAATGTCATATGAAAACATATGTCAAATTTTACAAAGTTTGACCATCTAGAAATCGAGATATTATGCATTGAAAGTCGTTGCTTTTTTGAATCTCCCATAAGAGCCCATGTTAAAAGTAGCAATTTTTAAAAATTAATATTTAAATAACTACATGGTAAAGCCTTTTTAAATTTTGCAAACACGTTAATACAATGCTAATGAAGATCTGTTCAATTTTTGAATAAATTCTGTCTCAAGAAATTTCAACTGATGATTTTACATCAAGTTAACACACAAGGACAAACTTTTGAATAGACTGTCTCAGTTGTACTACCTTAAGGGTGTTAAATCAAAGGTTTGACAACGTTTTTCCCCCATACGAAGTCGTTTGAGAGTAAAAATTTAACTCCATACAAAGATCAGTGCAAAATTTCACTTAAATCAGGAAGCTCGTTACTGAGATATTTATTACACAAAGTTGCAACTTCAAACACGTGATCTTATGGGAAAGTACAAAAAATAGCCATTTTTAACAATTAATATCTTAATGAGGAGTTTCCCAATCGTCGTGAAATTTTTATACAACCTCTTAGAGATGTTACTTAATATTATGTAAAATTTTCAAAAAATGTTCATCATTTTTGATTTTAAATACGACATCCTTAAATGCAAGAAACGGAGACAAAGAAACAAAGGAGCTGCGTAGGCTGATAAAAACGGGAGGAAAGTGGAAGATTTTTTTTCTCGGGAGCGAGGGGCGCGACCGAGTGCGATCGAGTGTATCGGGGCTCAGTGGAGCAGATAACGTATTCGCGGCTGAAAACGGAGCCCGAGCGTTTCTCATATTCGAGCCATTTCTCGAGCCAGCAGAAGAAAAACAAGGAATTGATATCACCAGGAAAAAAAAGTGTGCTCTCGACACGTAATAAAAAGATTGAAAAATCATTCGCGATGATTCAACCGGAACTGCATGAATTACGCGAAAATGAAGTCACTCGACGAGACACGAATAGAAAAAAAAGCATTAAATAAAAAACCGTACTAGAATCCGTAATTTTCTTTCGGAGACATCGATTGCGAATTAATTAAAGTCTTTTTCGTTTTTCACGCTCGCGTGTGTTCTTACCGATCGTACGCGAGAGTCTCCGATCGTTTGACTCACTCCCGACTCGTTTATTTTCTTTTTCACGCTTCGCCGGGGATTTCTCGTGAATGAGTCAAGTCCAAGACGCGCCGCGTGTAATTTGGGCTCGGCGTCGAAGTCGCGCGACGACAATAAACGCAGAGGCGAAGACACCAACCCGAGTGCAATCGCACTTCAACCGCGAACGATTCTTCGTCATTTTCTCGATAGAATAAAAATATTTAGGCGTTATTTCTTATTGCTGAGAAATTTTGTTGGTATTATTCTTGATATTATTTGTTATTATTTTTGTTTTATATTATTACCTATTATTTTTTTTTAATATTTTAATATTTGCTTCACTTTATTTTATTTTATTTTTTGTATTGATATATTATTTTATATTATTTTTTCATTATATTATTATTGAAAATTGAAAAAATTTCGTCACGATGATCTGTCAAACTCGAATCTGACGTTTTCGACGCCCGAACGCTGAACGCGTTTCATGGAGCAAAAATAAGTGCTCTCCCCGCCAGAATTTATCGTTGGCAGTCGGTATCGGTGGTGGTGGTGGTAAATTCAACGAGAAATCGGGAGACCGACGAATCCTGTAACGAGAAATCATTGTTCCGCATCGACGAGCTTCTTGCTCACGATTGAAACCCCCTCGACCCTTTCATCAAGGCCTCGGGCTTTCCGTTATCCGAGAAAAAAAGCAGGGAGAGAGAGGTGAAAAAGTTGACCGTCGAATCTCTGCGTGCACCGAGAAATTTCCAGCCAAAAGCGAATAAGAGTCGTAGAAAAAAAAAATCTTCCGATTCGTACGGATTCTCTTTTATTTTCATTTTATCGAATTATTTTCTACATACTCTTTTTACATATACGCGCTCTCTTCTCTCCGGGTTCATTTTCGCTTCGACTTTTTGCAGGACTGGATCAAGGTTTTCGCAAAAAGTTTTTTCGACTTTCAAAGAAAACAGGGATGCTTAAAATTGAGGTCAACATCCCTCGGGGCTGGTAAAAGCTTTCGGAATTTCAGCGAACCTTTGTACAAATCTTCGCGCGAATATTTTCTCGAAATGTTTCCAAGTTCGTGATAATGTGTAACTCAAAGCGACTCCGCGTGACAACTTTTTTCACGTCTCTATGTCTTAATGGAAAAAATCACGTGGCACATTTTGGCACACATTAAAAAACTTTCGATGTACATAACGATTTAATTTTAAATATATTATTTTTAATCCATATTGAAAAAATTGAAAAATTAAAAGAAAACTCAAAATCATTAGCTTACGATTCAAACAATGAATATACGTAATTATTTTTTTGTTTCGTTCGTTATAATGCTGAAAAAATTTTCAGAATAATATTTAATTAAAAATTAGGCTCAATTACAAAGAAAAGTCAGAAAATTCGGAAAAATTGCAAAAATCATTTCTTTTTACATTCTTCATATATTATCTCACATTCAAAAAATGATCACAAGCAAATTTATATAAATTAGTAATTTAGGTATATTTCGAATAGTTACAAAATTACATTTGAAAAATAATTCTAATTAATAATTATAAGAAATTATATTTACAAAATTATATTCAAAAATAGAGTTAATTTGACGAGTTAAATAGAGTTAACATTTTTTGACGATTTTTCTAATAATTTTGTTCATTTTGTTTTGCAGATCTATCTCGCTGAAAGCGAAGGGGAGCAAGACGTGGCGGTTTCGGTGACGACCCTCCACTGTGACGACGAGGATAAACAAATAAAGACGCGAGATGCGCGAATATAAGATAGTAGTTTTGGGTAGCGGAGGCGTCGGTAAATCCGCCCTCACTGTACAATTCGTACAGGGTATATTCGTCGAGAAGTACGATCCAACGATCGAGGACAGTTACCGCAAGCAAGTCGAAGTCGACGGACAACAATGTATGCTGGAAATCTTGGACACAGCCGGCACGGTAAATTTTTTACTTCTGTCACCCAAATCGCATAATAAAAGAATTTTTTTGTAAAATATTGGAGATTCAATATCAAATATTGAATATTTTCGTTGATATCGAGCAAGCAGAATTTTAAAGAGGGTAGGATACCTTTGGAAACAGAAAAATCGACTTTGTCGACTTTTTTTTATTGATAAAGAAAAACTTTTCTCCTTCAAACGTGATGAAGTCAATACAATTGATAATTTTTTTTTTTGAAATACTTTTAACTCTTGTGTGAATATCAGGAAAATGAGAAATATTAAAAAATTGGAAAAATTATACAAATTTAAAATAAAAATTGTGATTTTCCGTGTAATTTTTCCTATTTTTCATGAATCAAATTTGATTAAAATCGGTTGAATAATTTTCACGTGAAACTGTATAACAATCTGAACAATGTAGTGTACGACTATAATTCCCGAATGGTTTCGAATTTCAGTCTAAAATTTTGGCACGGTATTCTCGAGACATTTCGACTTTTTGAAAGTTGTAAATATGTTTCCCTATTGCTACCGTACATTCTGTTTCAAAAGTTATTAAAATTTAACAATGCTCATATTTACTGAATAAAAACTTTGAACTGGCCAAACTTATTTTGTATTTTTCTTTTATTTCGTGTTATTTTAATCATAAAAAGAATGTTTTAAAAATTCTGAAACTGAAAACAAAATAGTTTCCATTCTTTAAATTTCTTTTTAAATAAAGATAAATAATTTCATAATAATAACAATATTAATATAATAAAAAAGAAAATTAATGTCAACTTTTAAATGCTCATCGTTTATTTCAAGAAATCGTTTTGCAAGAATGTTTCTTAATATCTGTAAATGATAAAATCGTACAAAACTGCATTATAATTTGATAAATAATAAATAATTCTTAAAAAATTGATTAAATTTTTAAAGCATTGCATTGTAGCGAATATCTGCACATAACTAAAACTGAAAAAATAAATTTCCATCGTGAGTGCAAGGGTTGAATATATTTAAAGCGCTTGAATTTATTTTTCAGGAACAATTCACAGCCATGAGGGACCTATACATGAAAAATGGCCAGGGTTTTGTACTCGTATACTCGATAACGGCGCAATCGACGTTCAACGATCTTCAAGATCTCAGGGAACAGATATTACGGGTCAAGGACACGGACGACGTGCCGATGGTCCTAGTCGGTAACAAATGCGACCTGGAGGACGAGAGGGTAGTCGGTAAAGACCAGGGTGTAAATCTTGCCCGGCAATTTAATTGCGCGTTCATGGAGACCTCTGCCAAAGCTAAAATAAATGTTTACGACGTAAGTCATCCCAAGTCGAGATGTCGTTAAAATTTTTCTTCTTTTTTATTTTTTCATTCAAAAGACTCAAAACTCTCATCGTGCATTCTCTCTTTCCAGGTATTTTACGACCTCGTTCGACAAATCAACAAAAAATCGCCGGAGAAGAAAATGAAGCAGAAAAAGAAATCGCTGTGCCTACTTCTGTAAATCGAGCCGACCGGCTGTATTTAACCCGATATCGTTCGTGAAAACGGACGGCGAAGGAACACGACGTACGGCAGCAACTCGAGGCACGAAAACAAGCTAAAAACAATAACGAAGGAGCGTCGAGGACGATGAGAAGCGAGGGATTTCCGAACAAGATGTATTACTCGGTGTCAGAGTGTTTTGACGACTGGACACGCGAACGTGCGACGACATGAGCGGCGAGAAGTAGGTTACGGCAAAAAATTCAAACAACCAGGAGGGGGTAAATAAGAAAATTGACGAGGAGAGATGGGAGAAAACGGAACGAGTTGAGAAAAAAAGCAAACGAACGAGCGAGGAAACCTAGTGACTGAGAATAAAACGGAGGCAGAAATCGCATAAAACGAGGAACACGGAAACGCGAGATCGCGCGAGGAGGAGGAGGAGTGTGACAATGAGAGAAACTTTGAATCAGCGTGAATTCGGAGATACGGAAGTATTGTATATAAGTTTTGTCCCGGGGTGGCTCGTGTGCACGCGCAGCAAACGGCGCACAAAGAAAAATACGCGTACGAGGCCCTTCCCCCCCGTGACGTCGGTTATCACTGTAGGAGTTTTTGCATTAAAGGGAGACGACGAGTAACACAACAAATTAAAACAAACAAAAAAAAACGAAAAAAAATACAAACAAATTGATTAATTAATATTATATATTTAGGGAAAAAAAACGAAGAAGATGGGGAGAAAAGAGAGATGAGAAGAAATGTTTGGACGTGCGCGTGCGCAGGCCACCACAGCCCCGATGCACGTTCGCCGCGCACCTCTTATATAATATAATTATTATATATAGACGGTACATACATTATTATTATTATTATTATTATTAATTAATTAATTAATTAATTATTATTATTATCAAAGCATCAAAATATTCATAAGTTATCAACCGTTTGTTTCCCAAACAATATATGTTTTTCTATATCTCTCCGTATTAAAGCAAATAATAAAAATTCAGTAAATGTTGAAACGTTCATAAATCGATTATTTCCTATTTATATAATATTGTGACCCCCTGTGGATGGCATACAGTTTTGTATAATCTCGACGCTTCGTACGTCCAGATTTTACACTCTCGTATTTTATTTTCTGTTACGTTTATACATTTAATTCTCGTTTAAATATCTTTCTAAAAAAATATCCTGAGTATCGTGAAAGCGTATCTCGCCGTGGACGACGATGCGTTGGTTTCCTCTGGGACGGATTTCACCGGGGAATGTGTTGGATGCTCCCGAAATTCTACCACGGGAAAGAATCTAGTCGAGGAGGTTCCTGGACTCGTCTGGTCGCCGGTTGGCCGGTTGGACGGGTCGCCTTCACGTCCTGGCCGAGTGCAGGATGTGAGCGGCGAGGACACCGGTCGCGACGGAGAATTTGAGAGGGACGGAGATCGGGACGGCCGCCGAGTTGGTCACGTTGCAGCAGTTGTTCATCGCTTCCTCGACGAGGCGCGGATAGTAGTCGTTCCAGAATGCGAGGGCGCGGAAGTCGACCGCCTGGGCCTCGCTCATGTTTATCGTCCGGTCGATCACGAGGACACCCGGATTATCCTCCGTGTACGCCTCCCAGCGGACGTTGTTCAGCGACGGGCTGCCGGTCCTCATGAAACTCGCCATCATCATCATCATGACGTCGGCGAGCTTCTTGTCGCTCGTGTTCCACATTATCTGGCTGCCGAACATGTGTGGCAGCCCCCAGAAGAACGGGAGCTCGAACATGTGAGGCACGCTGGCCCACTCGGGGAGCTCGCGGGACACGGCGACGGTTCTCGGCCGATAATCGAATCGGTAGACGAACGTTTTCTCCATCTTGGACAGCTTTCCGGCCAGGAGAACGAGCCCGGCCGCGTAGTTCTTCTCCGTCTGCATGTCGAGGTAACGGTCCCTCAGGGCCCCGTCGTTCGTGCTCGGTGGATACGGCTTGTAGAAGAAGACGATCGCCTCGGCGACCATCTCCGGCCTGGACTCGCACATCGTCGCGTTGTCCTGCGGCTGCTGCACCGCCGCGATCGTGTCGTCCGTTATCATGCTCTGGAACTTGCCGAGGGAGAGCTTCCCGTCGTCCTCCCCGCCGAAGGCTTCCTTGTAGACGAGAGCCTGCTCGTTCTTCACGTAGCCGGCGATCAGCGGGACCGCGTTGAAATTACCGCCGTCCAGGATCTGCTTCGGATGAGCTGGGAGAAAGGGCTCGCTCGTGTTCGTCGTCTCGGCGTCGATTATCGGGCCCCACGTCTCGATGTCCGCCGTCTCACTGACCAAGAGCTTTCCATCGACGTGTCGCAGGCAGTCCATCAGGTCCGAGGTCGGGCGTCGGTTGCAAGCGAAACGCGTCGCCACGCTGTCGATCACCGCAATTTCCAGCTCCGGCGTGCGCACCGAGCCTATCGCGTCCCCGCTCATCACTATCGCCTTCCCGAATTTTCCCTTGCTCAGCGGACTCACGATGTGCAGACCGACGCTTATCGCCCCCGAGCTGTGTCCCGCGATCGCCACGTTCTTCGGCGAACCGTCGAACAAACCGACTTTGCTCTGAATCCAATCCAGCGCCGCGATCTGGTCGAGCATTCCATAATTTCCCGATGCCTCCGCGTCCGCTGTCGTGAAGAAGCCAAGTATGTTCAGCCTGTAAGCTACCGTCACGACGAGAATCTGAGAACATAAGATAATAAGTGTCATAATAGTTGGACACCTAAGGATTTTTTCAATTTATTTGCATTTAAGGTAGGGTAAACGTACACCATATCTCGGCCACATAAGATCATTTTTTGGCTTTGAGAAGTTGTATTTTTATTAAATTTAATCTACAAATCATTATAGCGCGGGTTTTCAAATATTTCAAGTCTATCAAATGCGAAAATCACTTCTTAATTCATTCATTCATTATTCCTGATAAGTATTATTAAGTTTTGAATTTTGTAGCAAATCGCGTATAGTCGGTCGGATGTCGCCAAAATCCAGTCAAAATTTTCGAAATTCCAGGATCGTAACAATTTTCTGAGGTTTAGGGAAGCCCTGTCTAGGATTCTAGGGTTAAAAAATATTTAGTGATCAAAATTTGCTCAAAATTCACATATAAATTACTGTTTGATATTCTAACGATCCAAAATCCTTCTAATATCTTAATTTTAAATAATATTTACAGTAAATGAGCATTGAAACGTTTAAATATGCAAATGTTCTAATAATTGAATGCATTTCTTTGTATGAAAATAATTATCTATATATTTATATTAAAACAATAATTCAAACATTCAAAGTAATATAAAAAGTATCGTTCAACTTTTAAAACATGTTTAACTATTCGGAAGTTTTTATTAGGAAGAATGTTTTAATTGACCCTTTTTTACCGACGGAGCCACTCGAACGATAAAACACTTGTGATTCGGAAGAAATACAACAAAAATTTAGTTGTTGTCGGTCTTTTGTTGGCGAAGGATAGTTCGTTGTCTTCTTCGTTTAGTTAAATATAGTAAAAGAAAAAGTCATTTTATCGTACTGTTAATGAGATGCAAGTGTTAAAAGATTAAAAATACATTCACCGCGACAATCTTTGAAAAATTTATCGGAAAGTGATAAGTGTACGCAAAATTGAGTCGTCTCTGGTAATTCCTTTGAAAATTCTCAACTGAAACTTTCACAAACGAAGACTACAAGTTGTATTTCTGCAAGTTGTAAGTACACTTTAATTTTTGAAATAAAATTTTGACGTTGAATTATGCTCTTTAGTTTCTATCTGTTTTTTTTATATCTCTCGATTTGTTGAAAGAGGTTAGGTTATTTATTCACAAATTATTGTTGTCGTAACAATAAAAATCTTTGTCCCAATCGTGAAAAAATGAAAAATGTTTGACTAATGCGATATCTATACATTTATTGAAGCATACATTTGATAAAAATTCAAAAAAAAAATAATTTTTTTCTAAACCATCTCAGTGCAAAATCCTACCGTATATTAATCACGTATTTATGAAAAACATGCCTGTTATCTTTCAACGTAACAATTCTCAACAAAAACAGCTGCATCCTCGGCGCATTAATTCAAAACTGTCCTCGTGACTGTGACTAATTTAAATATCTCGAAATTACGATGGCCGGAAGAGGTAGTCTGATTAATCATATTTGTGTATGACACGAATACGAGTTTGTCACGAGAGCGCCGAAAATCCTGGCTGATTGCGAATTCAGGTGGCACGCTGGAGGCGCTCGTGCGATACTTCATGTTCCCTTGAACGTCGAGGGTGATGAAAAATTGGACAAGAATCGTGCGAGGTGGAAAGTGATTTGACAGCGAGGCGAAACTGACCTTTTGCTTATTGACGAAGACGGTCGCGTCCCAAATGGCTGGAGTACCGGTGTTGAAGTCTCCGCCGTGAAACCATACCATCACCGGCCATCCGTCTGGGGGTGGGCTTCCTGAATTAATTATACATTAATCACGCGTGAGGGTCGAAGAAATTGTTCGACGAAGCCTCAAGGTGTCCTTCGCGCTTGCTCGGCCGCTATTTTTTTTTATTTTGCCTCGTAAAACTCGTCGAAGCTTCTCAGCGTTTTTTCCACACGCCCTAAAACGCCGTCGCGCTATATACGACGCTAATACGCGAGTTATGGTAATTCAAGACCTTCGATCGTTCACGCTCTTAACGAGGTCTCCTCGAATATCCGACAATTTGTCAACGTCCCTTTTGCTTACGATTTCATTTTATTATTTTTTTTACGCGCAACCCTTCGTTCCCCGAAGCTCATCGAGAGCTCCCGAGATAAGGAAACAATTGCGAGAGTCATTACGCGGTGCATCGTAAAGAAAATAGCCTCTCTTCGTCTCCTCGTGATATCACCGACTGAGATTTCTCCCCGATAACATCTTAACGTTTGTTATTTTGTTTTCCATGCTAGAATTCTTTGAATTTACATTTTCATGAGTCTATGCGTTTTTAACCCTGTGGAAACATTTTCGATATATCGTGATAATTCTCTTCATTTCGAGCGTTCCAATTTTCCTTCCCTCGCCAAAGTTCTCGAGGATAATTCAACTCGTCGAAAAATGAGATCAACGCGATTTTCGTAAACGTTTGTCATTATTTTTTTTATTTCTGTTTTTATTTTCTGCAAGTATGTCAATTTGAGGAAAATTGTATCGTGTACGTACTGTTACATTTACGCTCTTACAACACGTTTGTTTTTGTAGCGCAATTTTAACTCTAAAACCTTTTCGATATCGTGATAATTTGTTTTTCATTTCAAATGTCCTCGATTATTCTTTCTTGCATAAAGTCCTCGAGAATAATTTAACCAGTTGAAAAACAAAGTGACGTGATTTTCAACCCTTGAACGTTTGACATTTTTTTACAATAAAACTCTCTAAATTGTTATTTTTTGTTGTTCTACAAGTTTGTCGGTTTCGAAGAAATTTTTATATAAATGATATACGTGATACTTTAAACTCTGAAAACTACTTCGTGATATTTAAGCTATTCGAACGATGAAATCACCGAGATTTTCAAAGCCCTACGTTTGTCATTATTCTATTTTTCGCAATCGAAT
>JAPYYW010003668.1:0-26871 GCA_030522545.1 Cremastinae sp. A BG-2022a | reverse complement strand
GTGGATTCACCTCGACAGGGTTATCCAGAGTGGACCCTCACAAGGACCGGACAAGGATAACCCTAGTAGGGAAACCCTATCTAAACCCAAGAAGGACCTAATTGGTCTCGGGATAACCCAACCCAAATTTCTAGTCGGGTGGTTTCTTATCAATAAGGGGAAATTCACAAAATCGATATTGTTTATAAACTATTTCAGCTATCTTGATGAAACCAATTGCATCTTGAAGAATAAAAAAAGTAGTAGATACATGTTTCAAGATATAGCTTACTAAATACATATAGGTTTTGAGTAATAACGATTTTGTGAATTTTAACCCCTATATAATTCTTTTTCCACGAAACCCCTTAATATTAAATATTGTATTTTACATTATTTCGCATCAAGATAATTGTCCATTTAGCTGCATTTGATTATATCTCACATGGAAATAGGTGAAACTTGCAAACCTTTCTTTGGAGGTCCCAACTTTAAGGTGTGATTTCACCTCCTGAAAATGTTTTTCTACAAATTAAAATAAAAACGTATCGCTTACATTCAACGTATCTCTTATATTCAAGTTTAATCAAAATCGTAAAGGGACACGAGATAGTTTTCTTGTAAATATTAAAATCTATTAAAATATATATTTTAATTTTTGAATTTAATTTTCAACTGTGAAAACGAATTAAAAAAAGTTTTGTCAATATTTAGATGTTATCGATTTCTCAGAATTTTTCCAAATTTTTGTTTCACTTTTTATTTAGCAGAAATATAAACAAAATGTAATAAAGAGTTCCACTGCTCTAACTTAGCTTAATTGTTATAAAAAATCTAATTATTATTTATATAATTTTTTAAAATGTTTAAAATCTAATTATTTTTTTTCATACAGAATCTTCAAAAAAAAAAGAAAACACAAAATGCCATGGCAAAAATACAAAGTCTAATTTTTATCTATGTAAATATAGAATTCTGATTACTGTCGATTTATAGAACGTTTATATAAACACCATAAACAGTCGTAAAGAAAAAAGAGCATTGTGTAACGTTAGAGTCATATAACAATAATAAAAATATAACTTCACCAGTCGTTGTATTTTTCTTAAAAGGACCAAATAAATTTTCGGAATTTTTTAAATTTTAATTTCATAAAAGTGAGTGAAAATAATGTTTTCTTTTTTCAATTGGCTTTGCATATCTTTTATAGCGTTGAATTAGGGTTTTTTCACGCGTAAATATATATACGATCCGGTATCAGCGATGAATGTGTATATACGTGCGAGCACATCGCGATCGCTATCTAAAGTGCCTTCTTCTCTTACGCTACGATTATTCGCTCCGTATAATCCATCCGGCTTCACGCGTATGAACGTAAATAAATGCTCTACTAATACCATGACCGAAAACATGAATGAAAGCCCCCGAAGAAAAACAAATACAGCGTCGACAAATCGCAGCTTTTTTGAATTCACGATTGACGTAGTTTTAGCAGTACAGTCAAATATAAAGTTTTTTTCTTCATTTATCTGTGTACCTGAAAACGAACTTTGGTTGATTCAACGAAATATTTTTTTCAATATGTTCAACGATATTATTTTGCAAATTAAACTAAATCCTTGGTTAATTTAAATGAAATTTAATTATTTTAAATAAACAAGTATTGTTTCGACGAAATATTTTCAACTGAATCTCAGTGCATATGATTTTTTTAAAAGTTTATGCAAATCGATTCAAGAACGATTCGGTCATCCAAAGTGACCTGTACTCGTTATATACCTATGAAAATAAATAATAATAGTGAATAATAAAGTTGTGATATTTTTATAAAAAACTGAAGAAAACTTCTTTGAAGTATCATAAAGAATCGTGCAAAATTTCAACAATAAGCTTTACCGTCCAAAATTCAAAATATTTATAGGATAAAAAGTTGCAATACAATTTAACACGTGCTCTTATATGGGAAACTGCAGAAAATAGTGATTTTTGACAATAAATATCTCAATATACCTACACGATGAAACCTTTCAAAATTCGATACACGTATATGTAAATCACATCAAAGAAGTTTTGCACAAACTTCCAACGAAATCCCATAACTATACGATTTAGTGCTCTAAAACCAAAGTCAATGTATTCTCGAGCTGAACAATAGTGTGTCGTCGTTGTTACGATCGATTGTGAAATTTAAAGCTTCAGAAAAAACCATTAAGAAAGTTAAATTATTTTATTTCCCATGGCAATTTATTTCCTTATCAGCGCGGAATACCGCGGTGTGTCTTCCGCGTTTTCTCGGCTCATTTCGTCCACTGCCCCCGCACTTTCGTCTCTTTTCTCCCTCCCTTGATCTCTCTTGCACTCTCTTTTTTTTTATTGCGTCCAATTATCTCGAGAAATAAAGTGCAACGCGAGCGCACGCGTGGTATCAATTTAATCATGGTTATACGTGCTCGCGGGCGTGCCCGTTTTCCTTTACTTACTTTGGAATATCGCTGTATAAAGGTAAAGCCATCGAGGCACGTGTTTATACGCGCATATACGTACGTGCCGACTAGTTTCAACGGGTCACTTTCGCTTAACTCTGACGCCACGTTTCTCGTTGTCAACGACGTCGTTGTGTAGCTCGACCGATGCTGCAGCTCGCAATCTCGTATTGCACATGCGGGCCCAACGTTCATTCATGACCACTGCGCCTCGCCACTCGATACAGACCTTTTTTTGTTCACACGAAATCGACTTCTGGACTTTTCACGGTGTCACTGTCGAAGCAAATGCGTTTATTGGGAATTTATCGAAAAAAACGTATTGCGCATCGATAATTTTTTGAAATTTGGAACTTATAATACTCATTTATAAACTATAGAACTATCACGCTTCTTTTATTGTTAGAATGAAATAGACCTTCCGAGATTCTGATTGGATCTTGAAAATTTCGATTTGTTTCCATGGTGATTGTAACCAAATTCATTGATGTTAGTCATTATTTTATTTTGTCGATCGTTCAATGAGACTAACTTCATTTTTTATCCACTCTGAAATTGGTGGCTCGAATTATTGGGATTTGTCAAATGGGCAGAGCTTAAAAAATATGGCGACCATAAAGAGGATCATGATATGTAGTTATATGTAGTAGTAATACACGTGGTGGTATGCTGGTTGGTAAGTACACGTGCAATTTGTGACTGGACTGGCACTAATCACAAAGAAAGAAATTTTGTTGAAGGAAGACGAAATTTTGAGGCTACACTTTCTATGAAAATGTGGTAAAATTAGCGGAGTCAGCGAAGTGACGTTGACAGTTCTGTCAATTTCAGTCTCCAACTATACTTGTCTGATATATTCTTTCCATCTCTCACATTATATTTCATGTTTATTTGCTTTTTCTATGGAGTAAACATTACTGATTCAATTTCTATCAATAATTGAATAACTCTATTACAAATATCGCATAATACGTATGATTACTATATTAGAGAATTTTCGTGTCTGTTTGAAATGTTAAACATCGTAATGTCATATCATTGAAACGTCAAAACCGAAAGAAAGCGCGACTGACGAAAAGCAGCCGAGAGAAATGCAGGATGCAGTTATCGATACGAACAGCAATTGATCTTTTTGTAAAATAATATCTAAAAGTAAAAGTGATAGTTTACCTTGCATTCTGTAAATTTTATAAAGATTTTTATTTTATAAAAATCTTAATTTATATTTTATAATAAACAACCCCCTTCGTTCATGACCATGTGCGGAGAAGATGTAGAATATTTCCTCGGGAGGGAAAACTCCCCTTCAATAATGTTTGCAAATAAAGTATAAATAAAAAGTACACAAATTAATAATCATTTATGAATAATGATATTTTTCTTACACAATTCGACTTTTGAATGTTTCATTGTGTGATTATTGCATCGAATTTTTTGAAACTTGGAAAATATTCCAAATTGTTTATAATTAATAATTGCAAGTAAAGTATAAATTATCTGTACAAATAAATAATTGATTATTAATAATCATACTTTTTTACGCATTTTGACTTATGGATGTTTCATGGTGTGTGGCTATTGAAAAAAGATGTTTATTGGGAATTTTATTGAAAAAAGGATTGCTAGATTGCAAATTGAACGGAGAATTTATTGTATCTACACGTTTGGAATTTTCCATCAAGAAATGATATACATATGTATATAGTAAACAAGTATAAATATTTTTTCCATAAAATTGGTGTTTATAAAAATTTTATTTTCTTTCCGTTTTTTTTTTAATTTTATAAATAAAATGTACAATATATTACCGTGACTCCACAGTACACAAATCCTAAAGTATTTTTTTCGCTTGTGTTTTATTCTTGAAAGTAAAAAGTATTAAAATTTTTTTTTTACCAAAAAAATAATTGGCAAAGTATATTGAAAGTTCTGTGAGAAACAGCAAAAATTTTTCCAAGTTCCAAGAAACCGGTATTGAAGAAAATAATATAATTATATCGAGAATTGTTATTTTCAAAGGCGATATAATGCTGCGGTAGCGTTTTATAAATTTATTGGTAAGTGGTTATGACCAGGCTGCTAATTATTATGGCGATATGTATCAATTTTGCAGCAATTTATCGTGCGTCAGAGCGCACGACCAGTTATTCGGGCGTCAAAGAAACACACGGGGCTTTGTCTCTCACGCTTTCCGCGGTATCCAGATCCAAAGAAAGACAGTGAGTTTTGTGATCGCGAAATGCTCGCGCGCGCGCGCTCTCGCGGCTCCCCGGTAATTTGCCGCAGAGTCATTAGAACCCGTAAACTCGTTAGTCTCGACCATTTTTGTGCGCCTATAGGATATTAACACGAGAGCGCTCGCACACGGGCGCGAAATTTAGCCTCTGTCTCTCGTTCGTCGAGAAAAGTCACCTTTCGGTGAACGACACCTGTGACGCGAGTCACCTGACGATCGCACAAGAGAGCTCTATGAGTAACGAACCTGAATAACTGGTGGATATGTATGTATAATGTATACATATATATATATAGACATAAGATTATTCGAGCGCTTTTAACGATTTTTTAGTCACCGCGAGGGGCATCGAACAGTCCAAGAGTCAAAAATAAAAGTATAACGATTTTTATAATTCGAAATTGCCTTTCGGTGATTATTATTTTTTTTTTTCAATATCTCATTCACTGATATCTTTTAGCTCAAGGTAGTTCTATATAGGTACAGTCAAATCTAAAGTTTTTATCTCAATTTATCTTCGTATTATGTGGTTTTAGAGCTTAAGTTTATTAAGAATAGTTGTTGCTAATTGTTTCAAGAACAACATACTCAAAATTCAGGGTCATCCAAGGTGACTTGTACTTGCTACGTATGTATGGAAATTTAAAAAATCATGATCTTAGGATTTTTTTAAAAAACAGGGAAGCTTCTTTAAAGTACAATAAAGAGTTGTGCTAAATTTTAAGAAGGTTCACCACCTAGGTTTCAAGATATTTAGGATTTAACATGGTCTCTTATGGGAGAGCTCTGAAAATAGGGACATTTAACAATAAATATCTCAATTTCTACGTGGTGAAACCTCTTAAAATTTGGTACGCATATCCGTAACGTATCAAATAATGACTGTCCAAATTTTCAACAAATTCCTAAATAATCGATAAAACTGTAGAACTACCTTAATGGATCCAAATGCATGATTTGGAAACGTGACGATATAATGGAATATGCACATATGTTTGTGGTTTAAAAACGTGATGATTAACGAATGCACGTTGATAGATTCAATGCATGATTTGAACACGTGATGATAAACGCAGTGTTGTTTCGAAATGTGATATCCGAAAAATCTATAATAACGGTGAGGACATTATAAAAAATACATAATATATAAATGAATGAAAAGAATTTCAAGGTAAACGTCACAACAGTTTTCAACGTTTGAAGGTCTTCCCACTTTATTTTTATTTACAAAATATTTAAACAAATAAAAGTCTGTCTGATATTTTAGTGATTCAAAACCCATATTATGTTTCAATTTAAAACAATAATATTCATATAGTCAGCAAATATTGAACCGTTTTTATATGCATCCAACAGTCTTGAACGATATGACTTTGTTTCAATAGTTGAACGTTACGAAAAATATTTATTAGATTGTATATATGAAAAATAATTTGATTTCAATTCTCATACTGCAAAAAAAATCATTCATGCATTTTTTAAGTAATGTAAAAAGTAGCGTTTAACTTTTGGGACAAGTTCAACTATATTGGGGTGTTTTTTGTTATTTGTTAAAAATTCTTGTTGGATATATTATATTTATAGTAAATAATTGAAATATTATAGTATAGCGATTTCGACTACTCTGAAACGTTCCTCATTGTTTTTTTTCTAAAATCTGGTAGTACAAGTTTCTCGTTTGGTTCGGTAAAAAGAATTTTAGAAAAAATGCATAGCTTCGTATGAAAAGTGCAGAGAGTTTAAATATATTGGCCTATAAATTTTGTTTTTGTAAAATCGTATATTTTTGTATAAAATGAACTATTCATACATGTATACGTTTCCTAAATCAAAGGCCTTAATTTCTAAGTGTTTTTCATACATGTTTCTCTTATTCGTGCTAAAGATTGCGGATTGCGAATCAATATTTTGACTGCTTGTTTCGCAACTGAAAAACTCGTGGATTTAATGAATAGTAGCACTCGTGGCTTTTCCTATTTTCAACCTCTCTAATTAAAAGTTGATTAGAATACATCTGGCTTTCATGCTCCGAAACGCTCGTTTATATACTTCGAGACACGAAAAGTGTTATATGTCGAAATTTTTGGACCGTTGATGCAATGATTAGCATCCTATATCGACTCTCGATCACGATTTGGCAAAATAAAAAAAAGTAACAAAAACGAGTCTTTTATGTTTTTTCTTTTCCATTCTTCTTTGTTGTAAGAATAAAAATTCAGCTTATATTCGCTCGATGACGTCCTAATGGCGTTAAACAAGCGAGCGCACCTCGAGCATTATATGGAATACGTTTTTTGTTGTTGTTGTTGTTTTTGCAGTCGTCGTACAGGTGATAAAATCTTGAGAGTTAATGAACTATAATTCATTAAATTTTCTCGCTGATTCGTGAGTTATTCTCAAGTCGATCTTTTATTGAATTGAATCGCGGTACCATCGCACGCAGACACATCTTGGGTCATTACTCTGTCCACCATTCCCGTTATGATTTCACACGTCCTCATTCGCTCTGACAAATCATTTTCGCACGCGTTGAAAAGCGCGAAAAATTGACATTTTGATGCACGTCGTACACACGATTGTTTTTTATTCATTTCCGTGTACACCGCTCGACAATCGCAACTGTACTTCCATACACTTTATATAAATTGACTTTTTGTTACTTATTATCAAACTCACTTTATTCGAACGCAATAGAAAAAAAATTTCTTCGGTAATTCAATATTGTTTTTGTTGCGAGAAATAAATATTTACTGTTTTGGATTGATTCAATTTTTTTCAAATACTTTGCTGTTAAGGTAGTTCTATCGGTACAGTCAAATCAAAAGTTTTTATTTTAATTTTTATCTCCATACCATGTGGTTTTTCAGTTCAAGTTTATTAAGAAAAGTTTTTGCAAATTATTTCAAGAATAACATACTCAAAATTTAAGGTCAGTCAACGTGACTTGTACTTGCTATACATATGTATGAAAATTGGAAAAACCATAACCTTAGGATTAAAAAAAATTAAAGGAAGCTTCTTTGAAGCACTATAAAGAGCTATGCTAAATTTAAAGAAGTTTCACCATCGAGATTTCAAGATATTTAAAATTGAAAATGGCAATATTTAACACGGGGGCTCTTATGAGAGAGCACTGAAAATTGGAATTTTTAACAATAAATATCGCAATTTCTACGTGGTGAAACCTCTTAAAATTTAGTACGCATATGCATATCAAAGAAATTTTGTGCAAAGAATACTCGTTAAAAACTGCAAAAATTCGTGTAATTCTTTTTATTCAGCAATAAAAAATCGTTATACCACTAATATTTTTTTGAAATAATTTGTGTTACAGGTGTCAACAGCCGAACGGGCCAGTATTTATGCCAGTATGCAAATAAGAAAGCCAGTAGTGAGCCAGTAAATATATAATATAAAAAAAAGTATACATATCCTTCGAATCGTGTCGATATTCGTTTTCGCGTCAAGCTCGATACGTCAAATAATAATAATAATAATAAAACGGAGAAATGAGAATAAAAACTAAACCGCATCTTACAGATTGTGATCGCAATACGGGAGTGACGACGTGCGAAAATTGAGCCGGAACTCTTTGAAGAATTTCTGCGAATCGCGAACCGATTTTCGTGTTTATTATCGCGAGTGTGTGTGTCAAATATTTTTCCGCGATCGTCGATAGTTAAGTTGGAGATTAACGGGAGAAGGGATCACTTCGCACCAGGAAGCCGCTGGCTGGAAACGCTGACTTACATCGGGAGCGCCAACCTGCAATCAAGGTTCATGGTTTTCATGGTGAGTCGTTCTCCTTTTTTTACTCTTCTTCCTTGAATTTTCCCGAGTCTTGGAAACGAAAGTTCCCAATACGGTCTAATAAATTTTCTTGCGTGAAATGGTACATTTTCCAATTATTTACTCAATTTACTTAATATGAAATTAAGGTGCGCCGATGATGAGCGCGTTCAAACTATTATAGGCAAAAATTACCAATTTTAGGTAATTCGATGATTATTATTGGCTCTCCAAAATTTCGCGATGAAATTTGATGTATGTTGAGATGAATATGAATATTTATCGTTGAAAATTACATTTATGATTTCAATGAATTAATATCTCTCGATTTCTATAAATCAAATGATGATAAAGTTTGGACACAAGTCAGATAATACATTGATCTTAATATTTATCGTGGACAGTCGAAAATCATCCGACTATATGTGATAATTTAAAAATAATACAATACCATTTTTCGCGAAAATTTGTCAAACGTAAAAGAATAATTGTCACCGCGTTGGAGCGTGTCAACGGGAGCTGAGCAAGAATAAGTTGACTCGCAGAATGCACCTGTGTGTTTTCGATATATATTATAATAGGGGCGTGCCAAGAAGCACAGATGTTGGTTTCTCGATATTGCCAAGCCTTCGGTATTATCTTTATTTGCCAGTGGATTATATCCGCACCGTTCAGCAGCTGAGAGACACGATAAAATAAAATCTCGCGTACTCGAGTACGCTGCATGTATATGGTAGAAAAATGCATCTTGTGTGTTCCGCCTTTTTTTTTCATCAATCGCTTTCTGCATAAGGCAACACACGCATACCACGTTAGACGTTCTCGCTCCTCGAACACCTTTATCACGAATTCAATATTGCCTTATACACACAAGTGATAAAATATATTCGCATATGTGTTCAATAAATATACAGGGTGTTTCATAACAGGACTTTGATATTAAAACGAATTATATTTGAATAAATTTCATTTCCAAGAATTTCGAATAAATTTGACACGTCGTTAGTCAACATGACTTAAAAAATTGTCTACCATATTAAAAAATGATTACAACTGTATTTCATTTAAAAATTATCTATAAATATCACCCTCTTTCTTATAGAGAATTTATAAATTATAGTATTCATAAAATGTTGACATTTCACGTCTATATTTTTAATCGACATAATCAATATATAAGTATGAATTGAGAGAAAAGTATAGTTGATATTTTATCATAATATATAACAATAAATATACTTTTTTTAATAATAATTATTAAACTAAATCTGTTCATATTATGATTGTTTCCTAAGATAGTATATTAAATTTTGAAGTAGCGTTAATCTAGGCTAAAAATAAAACAATCAGTATATTTGCCACTATACATTAAAATATATCGTCATGGTTACCTTCAACGAAGATATTATTTAAAAAATTTTGGATAACTACCGAATGTATTCTCATTAAATTTTATTTTTACAATTTTATCTAGAAAAACCATTTTTTACAGAACGTTCTGGATAATTCTTACATCTAGAGCTCTATTTCTTTGGTGTATAATATATTCATAATATTTTTAATTTCAACGAACTATGATTTGTAAAGTGAATCGCTAAAAAAATGGCGAGTAAAATGTTTTTTTTTGCTGTTCTATCCTTTAAAATTATCAATAACAATTAAGGTAGTACATATATCCATGGCAGTAAAATAAAAAATGTTTATTTTTTAGTTTTTCTGCGTACCATGTGGTTTTGCAGGTTAAGTTTAGTAGAGAAAGTTGTTACTGATTGATTAAAAACATACTTAAAATTCAAGGTCATTCAAGGCGAACCGTGTACTTCATACGTATGTATATGAAAATTAGGATAAAAAGTTTTTTAAGAACTTTTATAAAACTAATTGAAGCTTTTTTGAAGTACTATAAAAAGCTGTGCCCAATTTTAAGAAGTCATATTTCTTAAAAGTCAAGTGTATATTTAGAGTTGGAGATTGCAATATTTAAGGTAAGCGAGTCACGTGACAGTCTATTCAAAATTCAGAATTTTCAGAATTTATTTATTTATTTATTCAGAATTTTTTCAAAATTTCTACTGATCTTCTTTGACATCATATATTAACATGTGTATAAAATTCAAAAAGGCTTCACCATGTGGTTATTGAGATGTTTATTTTTAAATATTGTCACTTTTAACATTTTAACTTTTAACAAAAGATGATGAAGCTTCTTAAAATTTGACATACATTTCAACATGACCTCAAAGAAAATTTGTGCAAATTTTTAAGAAATTCTGACTCTAACGATTTTACACGACTCCTACCTTAACACATGCTTTTATGGGAAAGTAGAAAAAGTTGTGATTTTCGATACTGAAAATATTTCGAATTCTCTGCAGAGGAACTTTAATACACACATGCAGACGTCAAAGATAGTTCATGCAAAATTTTAACGAATTCCTCAAAAAAAAAAATCGTATATTCGTATGTACCATATTCTCGTCTTCGTATTCTAAAAAAAATGAAAATTCGGCGAATATTTTTTCGAGATCGTATAAGAATACACATTTTTAATTCTCGAGTCCTGTTATCGGGGCGCCCGATACATTGAACCTGGTATACACGTAATCGAGAGGCAACGAGAAAAGGTGTTGAATATACACGCAGAAAAAACTTGGTCTCGCTTCCTGTACGATTTTCCGTGTAAACACGCATTCTGTCTTCAGACACCGCAAATATGCGCGGGTGTCAGCGTATAAATATGTATATATGTATATGAGGAAATCCAGGGGGGTTGTAACAAAATACGGTCGGGTATAAATTGGCCGTAAAGTCGTTTTCGCTGGTCCAGCCCGTAAGAGACTCGCACACGCATATAAGATCGAAACGGACTACCGCGCGCGGACTCTCTGCTTATATTCGTCGCGCGTTTTATTCTTCTCATCTCTTATTGTGCTTTCTTTTTTTTTTCTTTTCGCGCATATATATGATTCTATCTCTCTCTCTCTTTTCTTTCTTGCGCACATTCCTCTTTCATTTTGCCTCTCGCGATGTAGCGGGATATCTCGCGAGATGCTGAAAAGAGGAAAGCAGAGACCAAAGAAATATCTGCTATCGCGTCGCGTCTCGCGATCGCTGAGAGGCGCGGCTTCCGATTTCGCACAATAATGTCTCTCTTTTTATTCTCCACCTCGCGCGCTCTTGCTCTCTCTCTCTCCCTCTTTCTCTCTCGCGCTTTCCCTTTCTCCGCTCTTTCCTCCTGGACTGCCCTCGACCGTGAGCAACTTATTTATTCTTCGGTAGCGCAAATAAAACGGTCGTACGCAAATTAGTATGAAATTATTGACATCGTATCCCAAAACCGTTTTTTATACCTCCCGCCCATTTGTCCAGTCAATAATTTCGTTATTCTTTCCTTAATTGGGGATAATTTAAAATGAATATTCCTCGCGTCTTTTTTTCTTCTAGTTTTATGTTATTATATTATATTATTTTTTGTATAATTATAAACATTCTCCTATATATTTTGTAATTTTGCCCATGGTTAATGCCGAGGCGCAAATAAAGTATATCTATCTCTCTTCATCTCTTTTTTACTATAATTTCGTTTTGTCTGTTATACGGGATAAAAAATGACTCGATAAAAATTACAATTTTTTATTTCTCGAGAGGTGGAACTCGTTGAGTTTTTACAATGAAAATTTAACATCATTTTGATAATCCTGCTAAAATTTTGCAAACAGACGTATAACTTGTATTATTTTTTTCTTCATGCTTTCATCGATGCATGAGTTCATGATGAAAATTTCACATATCGCAATCGTGTAACGGGAATTTATGGAAAGTACGGCTAAAAGTTTGTGAAAATTTTGTATCGGGCTGTTTTTCTGTCCTCGATCACTGCGAATTTTTTTGTCTTTCTCTTTTAATTTTTTCTGCCGCGTGCGAGATGCATCACGGGGTCAAGAGTCATCCATACTCTCTCGGAACATTAATAATCGTTTGCTATCTTTTGAAAGGCTGCCCATGGGGTGTGGCCTTGCTACGAACGCTCGCACACCACTGTCGTCGTCGTCGTACAGACGTTTGTAAAATATGCGCTATGAGAATGCTACGTCTACTTACCAATAAGCAACACACTTTATACCCCAGCACTGTTCACGTGTGCGATATAAAACGCGAAAATAGCGTACACGGGAATAATAACGTGGAGAATCCTGAGAGAAGAAACGCAAAGAGCGTCATCAGATTGATCCCAAAGCGAATCAATCACACGGAGAAAAATAATTCGTAAAAATTAGTAAATCGATAAACAAAAATCACAAGGACGAATGAAAAATGTGCAGTTTCTCACTGCAAATCAGTCAATTTGATGGAACTAATCAAATTGATCCCAAAGCGAATCAATCACAGGGAGAAAAATAATTCGTAAAAATTAGTAAATCAAATAATTCGTAAAAATTAGTAAATCGATAGACAAAAATCACAAGGACGAATGAAAAATGTGCAGTTTCTCACTGCAAATCAGTCAATTTAATGGAACTTTTATTATAGACAATAATGGATCAGATTTTTTTTTTAATACGTAGAGTGGGATAAATGCAGTTTTTCACTGTAAAAAAAGTAAAATGGCCACCGCGAAAAAGAATACTTCAAAAATTACCAAAGAAATATTATAATATTTCGTTATACTCAATACATAAAATTTACAGTGTGTGCTCAGTAAAAATTAAAAAATCTATTTTAAAAACAACTGTTATTGAATTATTAATCACCGATTGAAATCGTGAAAATTGTCAACAAGCTAATGTTAAATTTGAGATTCAATTTAATTTATAAATTACATTATGTACTCTGTAAAATGTATCAAATAACTCAGCACCGTTTGAAACGTACTTATTTGATTTTTATAAAAGCAATCGTCATTTTCGCTGTTTTAGGCATTTTATAAACTATTACTATAGAAATTTAAGAAATACAGTGTTCACACTGTTATTTCTCTTGGCTTGCGACCCACGGACATACTTTTAATTCAAGTTTTGGCCACAAGAGAGGCGCATGCCTTCACAAATATATTATAAATCCATTTATAATATATTATAAATGTCAAAATTTGCTCTGCACTGTGATATATAATCATACGACATTTTGTCAAATGTGTTAACAGGAATTTTTCTCAATGTGATTTATCGATGTCAATTTTCTTTTGATGATAAAAAGTCCATTATCGACAGAAAAAGAAATTTGTTTTTCTCTTTTTCTCGCTATCATTGTATATATGTATATTGAGAAAAATTATATTAAATTTTACTATACAGTGACAACTATATAAAATTGTTTATTGCATATTATTTCGTTCTCAGTAATATTATTAGATTTAATTTATTGCTAATCTTAGCTTAAAATATATGAAGTCCTACGGCAAAAATACATTCAAAGCATTAAAATTGGGATTAAAATTTGGGATTTCTTTCAGTATGCATCCAATTTCTAGGTTTATTTTTTTAGATAAGTTTCATTTATTGCATTTTATTGTAATGTATCTATATATCGTACACACTTTTATTCGTTTGTGTGTACACAAATTTAAAAAAATGATTAAGCTCCCTCTATGTACGTGTTCGCAAAATCAATAGAGGTTATGATTCTTGAATTCTTAGAAAACAAAATAAAATACGTTGCACTTCCTTATTCACCGTGCTCTTGAAATTAATACACAGCGAGAATCGAGTAAAACGAAATTTCTCCGAAAAATCGAGAATTTTTTTCTTCGCGCTCACATTATTTTCTTTCGGACCGTTAATAATGAAATAACAGGATGACGATGATAAGAAAATGGCGAATTTATTGACGCATTTTTAAGGCCCGTATAGATACTTTTTTAAATCTGGAAAGTGTCAAAATGTGTATGCAGATAATGCGTAAAATATTGAAGCTTTTAGTGAGTGAAAATGCGATGGGAGGCTCGCGCGACTTCGATCGAAATCATTTATCGTCTCTCCTTCTCGCTCTCGGTGTCCTGTCGCCCCCACAAGCTCGCTACCACCTGCAGCGCGAAGCGAATCAGCATATTTAGCATCCTCGTGGATTTAATGCCCAGCGCCCTCGTATACACGTACGACATTAATTTGCCTCGGAGCCTTTTTTCTTATATCTATATTTATAGTACATAACTAATATATAAAATATGTGGAGGCGAAAGAGGAGCCACCAGAGTGCGAAATATCCATTCCCCTCGTCTTTCTCTCTCTCTTTCTCTCTCACGTTCATTCTGCCAAACCCCATGCATTCAATTAAAAATTCATTTCCCACCCCAATCTGTATGTGTGTGTAATGTATTTATATACATACATATATACATATATCTGTATATATTATATATTATATGTGCATGTATGGGTATTTTCGTGAAAGGGAGAAGTTTGCATTTCTCCTGCACCGACGCCCACGCCACGTCACTAATTTCAATTGAAATATTCATAGGCGAATTCTCGAACGTCTGCCTCTTCCTCCTGGCTTCTTGCATATAATATATAAGGAATTCTTCCAAACTCTTGATTTATTTACCTTTTTTTTGTACACATGCATATGTCACCGTTTCTTTTCATTTCTCCCTCTTCTTCTTTCTGCTTTCTCATTTGTGCAATACGAAATTATGCTCGCATCTTTGTGCAATTCAATTTATTGAAATATTTTTATGGTATGTGCGTGATGCATACTTTTTTTCTGAATAGTATTGCTGTATATATGATGTGTGCTTCTTTATTGGGATTCCTATGCATGGGATGAAAAAAGGAATGCTTGTGTGAGATCATTCATGTATCTGTCATGCATAGCGAGAAATTTTTTAATAACTGCGTTTATATATTTTTACATATAGTCTTTGAATTCCGTTGCTTATCCTTTAGCTCTGTTGGTAAACAGTCAAAGATTTTTTCTCAATTTTTCTTACACTTTTAGAGTTTGGCTGTTATTAAGTTATACCTAATAAACATTGTTGCAAATTCATTAAATACAAAAATATTAAGAAAAAGAATCGCGTTTTGGTAATTATATAAATTTTGGTATAATTCAATTCAATTTCGTAAATAAATTAAAATTTGAAGAAAAAAACAAAAGGGTTTTAAGGTAATATTTGTTAGGTAATATTTGGTAGCACATTTGTTAGAATCCTTTGATAGCGGTAGTATATTTGAATGAAAAAAATTACAAAAAATTGACATCTGATGGAAAAATGTTAACTATTCACAAGGTTCACTTTTTGAAATAGTATACGTGCGTTTTATGTGCACGCACGCTTCAACACTACTCGAGGACACCCTGTATAGGATTCGTAGGCCCTGCCTCCATGTCTGATTCCAATAAAAGAATACAAGATTTCGAGAGAGGTTTCGAATGAAAAAAAAATGTTCCAATGTGTTATTTAAATGGAAAATAAAAAATTGGAAATCGCCACCTTTAAAAAAATGTTTAAATGACTAAAATTTGGGGTGGCATCGTTTTTTATCATTCCAATGATATTAAACGTGTGTCCGTGAAAAAATCAAGTTAGTCATGTTTTTTTTTGAACCACCCTAATGTAGATATATCAGAAGCCTACAAAAATCATGTAATGTCAGGTACATGAGAAAAAAAACATGTTCCATAAATCATGGTTATTTTTGTTACAAATGCATGTGTGCGAGTTTGACTCGCATAACTGGAGATCGAAATTGTTCTTTCGCACCTGCTACATCTTCGATGGCATAAAAAATGTATTTATCGAGCAACACCTGTATACGAGGCAAAAATCGAGATAAAAATGATCTGCATCAGGATTCATGAGTCTTGTATAATGTTATTTTGTTGCAATAACGATTATAAGTCTTGGTGGTGCTCGGAATCGTTCTCTCATCTCGTACATCCTCGTTCGAACTCTTTTCCTTTTTCTCCGCGCGTGCATTGCGAAGCTGCGTGGCTCTCTGTCTTATTCAAAATTAAACGTGACTGCACTCGGGCCTTATTAATTTATTTTCCTTAATCTCTTCTGCGCGTCAAAGGATCGCATGTCCGGATCGTTTTTGAACAGGCGTGGCCGGTGCGCGAGCGTCATTCGCCCTGATTTACGATTACCCGGGTAATAACGCACGTGAATCGCTCGCGATGTAAATCCGCGTCGACGCGGGCTAAGAATCCGTTCGAGATCTCGTGTGAAGTGTTTCCAGCAAGCTTCGACTTTTTTCGTCTCTTCGACTTATTTTCTTTATAGTTCCTTCCACCGTTCTCTTTTTTATTTCTCATATATTCTCATGAGGGCTGCTTCACTATAGTTTCTCTAATTTTAAATCAAAATTTAAGTGTAAATTAATTACTTGTATTTATTTTACTTATTATTTCTTTATTTATCATTTTTATAGTACTTAGTTATAATAATTATTGCTATTTTTCTTTAATTACATTATAATATTGCCTAGAGCATATACAATACAAGGCATTGAAGTATTATATTCATTTATTCTCTTTCTTTATTTTTGGGAACCAAAAAATGACTATTTTTTTTTCTCACGAACGCATACATTTAACACTTTGAAGGGGATGAAAAAAATGTGAGTCCAAATTTCAGTCCTTAGGAAAGTTTTTTAGAGTTTTTTTTTAAAGTTCAACTATAAATCTGCTTGAATAACTTTTGGAGAAGTTGATTTATCGAAAAATTACAAAAAGTTCTTTTTTGGAAAATGTCAAATTTCTTAAAAGTGTATTTATGGGAATTTATATGTCGTTCGTTTTTTGAGCTACAAAGTTCCGAAAAAAACAAGAATTACTCTATTTTATATAAATCGAAAAAAAGGAGAATTTAAAAGCGTCGCTGGTAAAAACAAGTTAGTTTATATAGGTATAATTCTATTGGTAGAGTAAAATCAAATATAAATTAATTAAAAATACAAAGGGTTAAAAATATAACTTAAGAAAAGTTACAAAAATTGTTTCAAGAACAACATATACTCAAAATTCAAGGTCATTCAAGGTGACCTGTATACTTGCTATGTATACACAAAGAGTTATGAAAAATTTGAAGAAGCTTATTCACCATCTATAGAAGTTAAGATATTATTTAGGGTTGAAAATCGCAATAAAATTTAGCACGTGTATGCTCGTATATGGGAGAGCACTAAAAATAGGAATTTTTATCAATAAATATCTCCATATCTACGTGGTGAAACCTCTTAAATTTTAATACAGACATGCAGGTCATATAAAAAAAAAAGGTTTTGTACAAATTTTCAAAGAAATCTTTTAAAAGAATAAAATAAAACAATATAACCATATCTTAAGGGCTGAAATTGGTGTGGCATATCTTTTTTAATTCTTCCGAAAGTATTAAAACTATATGACCCGCGGGAGAAAAAAAATTAGTCATTTTTTCAGACCGGTCTCACGTACATATAAAACAGCATGGCTAAATGGACAAAGAATTGGTCACGAGGACATCGACGCACGAAGAATTTTCGGCGATATATATTTCGTCTTCGCTCCGCATGCGAATAGTGCGCGCGCGTGTGTGCATCAAGGGAGGAGAGAGCTTGTGTTGGCGCGCAAATGCAAGAGAGAGAGCGAGGGCAACGCGTCCAGGCGGACAACTTCTTCTGCCCACACATGTTTGCGCTGCCGGAACAAAATAGCGTGTGGCTTTTAATTTACGAATCGTTAACGTCGCGTCGCCGCCCCAGAGAATTCACCGCGCGGCCTCGACCGAGCGACGGCCGCGCACAATCTTCCCTCCTCCTCCTCCTCCTCTCGTTATTCGTTTTTCCTTTCTTCCGCTTTCGTCTCTTCTTCGCCCTCAACTTATTCTCCCCTGATGCACGCTGCACATATCCCCGAGGGAGTCTCTCTCGGAGTCACCGAGAGAGCTCTCTCGGATATACCCGGGTTTAGAGTTGGACATAAATTTCAACGGCGTTTAAAGAGGTGCCAAATTTTTAAATCACCTCACGAACGATCGAATGCACCGACGCGGTCCTGAATCCGTACGGGTCTCACTCGACGGCGCGCGCATGTGTATATATATATATATACGCGAGTCTCCATCAGGCGAGACACCACTCGAGATACTGTCTACGTAAAAAGTGCTGCGATTTTTATTCGATACTTTTACTCGACATCCTCCTTTTTCGCTTCATCGACACACTCTTTTCCCCTTCTCGTTTAATTTACGATTCCGCGAAAAGAGATTCGGACGAAATACCGATTCGCACGAGTCCGTATTTTTTTATTTTATTTTTTTTTTATTTTTTTGGGAGAAAGACTTTTCTTCAGGGGTATCGAACACATTTTGGATTTTTAAAGACGAGACACATATCGATGTGACGGGCCAAGGCAATTCAATTTTGGGATCTTTCAAACGTCGATATGACATCTAGCGGCGAATTTTAGACTACAGGTCAAGTAAATTTCTTAAAACAGTATGTGTGCGTCTTATTTGCACGTATGCTTGCGTCATCATATATATAGGCTTAAGGTTGAATAGTTTTAGAGTAAAAATGGTTTTTTTATAGAATTTATTAAAAGTTTACACAGATGTGCTTTAACATAGTGCTCAGGTATGTGTCAAATTTTAAAAGGTTTTGACATTTAGAAATCGAGATATTTATTAATGTTGAAAATCGTAATTTTTTAAATAATAATTCTTTCATAAGAGTCTAGCTGCATTGAAAATTGTGATTTTCAACATGAAATTTGTTGACTTCTAGATGGCAACGCTTTCTAAAATCTTGCACTAATCTTTATACGACACCAAAAAAGGTTCATCTATAGTTTAAAAAAAAATCTATATAAAAAAATTTCAACTGATGATCTTTAGTTTACATGGAAAGGAAAAACTTTTAAATGAAATAGTTGATGTTGTGTACTGCATAAAAAAAGCAAGTTATTACTCTCCTTCACAAAAACATATCGTGTTCATTCGTATAAATTTGTCTATTGAAGATGATTCCATATTGGTAAATGGTCATATAGAAAATTATTTTTATCTCAGTTTTTTTTCGTACCATATGCGATATTTGAGCTGAAGTTTATTGAGAAAAAGAACCGAGAACAACATACTCTATATTCAAGGTGACCTATATTTGCTACGTATGTACGAAAATTAAAAAAATAAATTATTTACAATTTTTTTTCAAAAACGAAATAAGTAAGCTTTTTTAAATTACAACAATAAAGAGCTATGGTAAATTTTAAGAAGCTTCGCCATCCAGAGTTCAATATATTTAGGATTGAAAATTGGGATTTTTAGGAATAAATATCTCGATATTTAGTTCGTGAAACATTTTTTAATTTAATACACACATAAAGATCATATCATTGTATATATTTGATTAAAAATATATTGGTCTGATGTTTATTTTATCATCACAATTTGGAGTTGAAAATTTTATGAGGTTATAACAAACGTTTTCTTTGATTTAAATTACATATTTTGCATAATAATCTCAATAACATGCATTTTTTTATGAGTACAGATGAATTTTTGGATAATTATGTACTATAAAAACGTTAATGAAAATATTTCTTGTGTGTTTAATTGACAATAATTTTTTTATTCGTTCAAAGAAATGTATCAAGAGTTGCATTTTTAATGAGTTTTTTTAACGAGGGATTAAAATTTCAAATGAGATAACAAGGTTAAGCAGATGAGTATGATTGGTTTATTTTCACTGGAAGATAACTCTATCCATGCTCTTCTTTAAAATTATTTTCTTCATAAATAATACTTTATTATTGTGTTTTTTTAAATGTAATAATAAACGTAAGAATCGTTTTAAAGTTATTTCGCGATTGACATTTTTTTGTATAACCATTAACATCAATATTAACATTAAGATATAGAAAAATCATTATACGTATCATCGCCAATCATTTAAAATAAAAACTGATGAACGGTATATATATAGTTATTTCGGTTTTGGCAATAAATTTATTGAATTTTTTAAAATAAATGTATTTTTGATAATTATCTTGAGAAAGCAGCAAAGTTTTGTCACGAAAGTGTGTCTTTAGAGTTACAAAATTCGTTTCTCAGTATATGCAAACTCGGAGCACACCTACGGAGCCAAACTTTTCTCAAATTCCCGCCGGGGAGCTCGTCGTTTATTCTTCCTCTCGGCGTTCGAGTAACCTCTCCTTCTCGGAGCTAACTTTTCATCAATTAAAGAGTTTCGATTGAATTATTTTTATAGTCGCGCCGTGGACGTTATTCGAAAGTGTATACATATATACGGTTTTACGAAACATATCACACTTTCATTATCGGGGGGCGCGCGGAGCTTTCATTAATTTGGAAAGAGAGGAAGAGAAAGACGCGGGCGTCGGCATCGATCTCGGTCTGGGGCTTTGCCCGCTCGCTCGCGGTTCTTTATAGTCAATAAACGTCGCTCACGGTATTTAAATCTCACGAGCTCGCGTAAAAAGATTATGTGCGCGCGTATAAGTGCGCATAATATAATGCGTTCGAGCGAGAGTACGAGAGAGTAAAAAAAAGGGAGATGACGCGGTAAAGAAATAAAGAATAAAAAAAAGAGTCTCATCTCATCGCTTTGGTGTATATTATATACGAACGAAATACACTCTCTCGGGTCGATTCTCGATTCTCGATGCGCGCGTTCGCGCTCGGCGTCGCGCGATTCCAATGAGAGGAATAATTGCAATCTTTATGGTCTCCGTATATATAAAAGGAACGAGGCGGCATATCGCAGGCGAGGTGAATGGATATCGTTGTCGTTCGATTTTCTCGTTCGAGGCGCTTCCCGAAACTCCATCATATTTCCCTGTCTTTCTCTCATTACGGGCACCACCGGGGCACCACCATCTCACCTTCTCCCGGCGATTATTTTCTCGGTTTTACGACGTCACGCGCGGAAACTCGGCGCAAGAACTTTTCGGCCCTCGTCATCGTATTCGACGTCTCCGCGCGCGAGAAACCCCGTCGGGGTGAGCACGCGAGAATTGTAAATCTGCGAAATCTGCGTTAAAAAATTTCAGGTGTTCATTCCGTAAAAGCGTAACGCGAACGAAAAAAAAACGTGTAACATATAAATAGGATATATAATATATATATAATATCGCAGAATACGGTTCGAAGAAAATGTCTAATTTTATTTCTATGTCTATTTTTTTGTAAAGCGTTTCAACAGATATAGATTTATTTTTTTTTAACTACAGCAAATTGGTTTTTAAATAAGAAACGATGCTTGATTGTGTTGTAGTATTATCACGTATACATAAACATAATTTTTAAATTGACAAATATTTGGGTATACATGTTATATTCTGATGTATTTAATAATTAATTTAATGTTATATACTATTATACTAATAAATGTTTTCGGTGCCTCGATTAGTTGAAACACTTTTACATATCATAAAAATTTTATACAGATTTACATATCTGTTGAAGTGAATTTTTATATAATTTTAACTATATAATTTTGATTAACTTTTGAAGAAGTATATAGAGTTATCGAAAAATTACAATAAAATTTTTGTAAATTATAAAATATTAAAAATTTTCGAAATATTGTTAAGAAATATATATGAAAAATCATATAAAATTTTTAAGATTCACAAAATGTTTTCAGAATTATGGAATTGTGAATTATTCTTAGAATGTTAATATTGTTTTTTATTATGTGGGAAATTCATCCTGAATACTAATAAAGAACGGTGACATCACTGTCATGTTTATATCACATGTGGGTAAATACTGTTGATAAAAAGTTGCAAATATTTTAAAAGGTTTCACTATACTCTTTATATTTTTTATTTTTCAACTGTTGATCGATGTGAAAAAATAATTGACAAATTCATACCAAGAATATATGACGTTAAAATTGATTATATGAAAAACTCACTTTTTTTAGGTACAGCAAACCTTCAGTTCATCCTTTAGATGGTAAATTCAAAATTGCAAATCGCTAGCGTTAAAAATTTTTTTAAAGACTGAAATTCGAACGTGTATCCTTTTCATCCCCCTGAATGATGAAAGCATTAGGTTCTATCGGTACAGTCAAATCAAAAGTTACCTCAATTTATCTCAAATAAAGTGGTTTTTGAGCTTAAGTGCATTAACAAAAGTTGTTGCAAATTGTTTCAAGAACAACATGCTTAAAATTCAAGGTTATCCAAGGTGACCTGTGCTTGTTAAGTATGTGAGAAAATTTAAAAAAATTTTTTTTTTAACTGAAGGAAGCTTCTTTGAAGTACAATAAAGAGTTGTGCAAAATTTTAACAAGTTCCACTACTTATAGAAGTCAAGATATCAAGAGTTGAAGATCGAAATGTTTAACAAGTGCTCTTATGCGGAAGACTGCAGAAAATAGTGATTTTCGACAATAAATATCTCGAGTTCTACATAAACGAAACCTCTTAAAATTTAACATATACAATTGCACATTGTATCAAAGAAAGTTTTTGCAAATGTTCAACAAAATCTTAACGATTTTATGATAGAAACTACCTCAAAAGTGTATCCGCGAGAAAAAAAATAATAATTTTCTTCAGATCGGTCTCTAACACATATCTCAACAGAGAGAAGAAAAGCAAAAGGATGGAATAGAAAAATGTTCTCGCGCCATCTCATCTTTCATTTTAAACGATACGAGGATTCGCGCACGTCTAACTTTTGCCGATCGCACGCAGCTTGGGTGTTTGTGCGCAGATTTATATTCTATACAACGTTTGCCCCATCTGTGAAACTCCGTTTTTACGTGTGTGCCCGGTGTGGATCGGTTGACGTTTCAGGGCTGGGTAAGTGCCTATATTACCAACGAATATCGGCAATAAATATCGTGTCAGCGCGGCCCACTTATACTCGTAAAACCCCGACGAAGTCGTCCCGCGTCTGGCCAAGTGTATATGCTTGTATTATCCCACCAGCGAATCGTCATCTCTCTCTTTTCTCCTGCTTCTTCCCCTTTTCCTCCATCTCGCTCTGCCACCCTCGTATGTCGTATCGGAAAGTCATGCATGCACGGCGCGGGCCTCGCATCCTCTCTCGCGCCCGTCATTTCCTTTTATCTCTCATTTTATATTCCATTCCTCACATTGTAACGCTCCTACGATTCGGGCATCGCAAAAATATTCGCCATAAAAAGGAGCCGAGTGTGATCCACCCTCGTCGCAAAACCATGTTCGACAACCTTCTTATAAGGATACACATCAGATACAGTCTCTTTCAAAATAAATACATTTATTCTTATTCTCGATAAAATCACAGATTTAACGTGTATTTCTATATTGATACGGTCGGCAGTACGTTAACTCTATACTCTTCACTTCTCTACTCATAACTATATTTTAATAAGTTAAATTTGGCTTTTTGAAACTGTAGAGAAGTTTTTTTTTTGAGTAAATTTATTCCAAAATGGTCAATTTGTTTAGAGCTGCTAAATTCAAGCTGAAATATGAAAAAATATGGTCATGAGTATATAGAAAAGTGAAGAGTAGAGCTGACGTACTGCCCCACGGTCCGTTCAAAAGTTTCCTTAGTGCGCATATATGAACTAAAAGAAAAATCATCCTCGAGTCAAATTCCATTTCACTGGTTTTTTTTTTCAAAAAAGCTGGACAAATAATCTTTTTTTATGTTGTACATATAGATTTTAGTGGAAAATTTGAAAAATACAGTGATATTACAGCATTCAAAAGAATAATGTTTGAACGAGATGTTATAATAAATGATATATTATCATGATGAATTAGTAAAAAATTTTATTTCATATTGTTGCTATAAGTTACTGAATTTTTTATATTGGAACATATTACATATAACCACTTGAGTAAATTTGTTAATCAATTTGAGCAATTGTTCATTAAGGGGGGCGTGCTGATATTCACTATAGTTAATTGTCCATCTATAACGAAAAGTTTTTGATCACCGTTCACTGAATATTCTATATGCATTAGATTCTTACATAAATTCAATAATTTAAGAAAATACACACAAAATTTGATGTAAATAAAGCATAAAAAAGTAAAAATCAAATGATCAATAATCTGTAGATTTTTTTCTTTCAGTAGAGTTTTATCAACTATACTACATGTATTTTTACAAGATTATTAATACCAATATTAGTACCTCCTTCTTAAACATTAAAAAACAAAAGAGAACATTTTTGAGAATATTTTTCTGATTTATTGTTATCATCAATCTCGTATACTAAACATGCAACTGTTTTTCATGAAAAACACAATAAAACTTTTTTGAAATGTAGCCACGTATTTACAATCGAAAAAATAACAATAAAATTCATATATTTCAAGTGTTCATACTTTCGTTGCTCTTCGATAAAAAGTAAAGATTGGTGCGTGCATTACTCGGAAGATTACGAGAATTAAAAATAAAAACAACATGACATTTATTTTTTAATCGAGCGTTTTTTTTTGTGATAAACGACGATTTCGGCTAATATGGCAATTTTTCGAAGCAGGAAGTGTCCTGATCGATTTTTCGCGTTTAAAGAAGCCCAGGGACGCAATCATCTTCTCTTTTTCTTCTCTCTCTCTCTCTCTGGTGGGCTTTTTTCTCCCTCCCGGCAGATTCCCTCCGGGCTTTCCCCGAAATCATTCGGTCCTTCAAATAAGCGTGACGTTAATCGCTCGTCGATCGATCGATAAATTTGAGAATCTTCTATCTCGTTCGCTCCTCCTGTATATATATACCCGCGCGAGTAATCGAGCTACCCGTGTTTTTATTCGACATCCTCGTGGAATTCGCGTACACGATCGAAATACCCTTTTTTGTAAGTACCTCGCAGTGTACATACAATATATTTTTCATGCGTAATTGCAGAGCGAGTCAACGCGTACGTATACGTCAGCGACGAAAGCGCGTGTAAAAAAAAGGAGAAAAGAATTTCTGGACCGGCTTATTAACCGGCAAAATTTAATAGATTTGTTACGCTTTTCCTTTTCTCTCATCCTCCCCCTTTTTTTTATTTTCCAGCGCAATCATTATACATCGATACGCATGACTTTTTTTTACCCGCAATTTTTTTCTCCTTTCTCCTCCGAGCTTCAACCTCTCGCTTTTTCTTCGAGTTTCTCCCGATGAAACGGCGGGGAAGTTTTCTCATGCAAAACACCTGTTATTATTACGCTCGCGGAGAAAGGAAAATAAAAAGAGAGAGAGAGGGGGAGGGAGGGAAAGAGAGCCGAGTTAAGTTTGAGCATACACAGGGGTTGGCCATATAAGTCCGCGAATAAGTACATACAAACGCGAGTTTTAATGTCACGGATGCGCGAGGACTTCACCGTTACTCGCAAACCATCGGTTACGTTTACGGCCAAATTGTCCGTCTAATGGAGAAACAATAATCGTAGGTGGGGAAGTTCCGCGAGGGGGTTTATATCGCAGAGCGAGTGCATTAAAGATCGGAGAAAGAGAGACCCAGGGACTGCGACAGAAATGCACATCGCAGCCGTAAAAGAAGACACTTAACGGGAACGCCGAACATGTCGGGAACGAGAAATTTCTTTGTTGTTTCTTTCTTTCTTTCGTTTTCATTGCAATGTCACGAGGGATGCACTTTTTTTCTTTTTTAATACGTGAGTGATATATTTTTTACATGTGAGAGTTTCATAAATATTTGATATTTTGTTCTTAAGCATATGAAACAAATGTTTGGGACAAATTTGAAATTGTTTGAATGATTTAAGAGTTATCAAAACTCCTAAGTTGGTGAAATTTAACATTGCTTCTTATGTAGAATTCGTAAATTTATACTGAATGCAAATTTTGTAATATGAGATATAAACAAAATTTCAAAACGTATTACTCAAATTTTTTTATTTCCAGTGTTTAAAAAACAAAAAATGTTTAAATTATTGTCCAATTATGATCAAATTGCTAATAGATGGTCAAACCAGAACTACAAAAATGGTCAATTTTATGGGAAAAGCTATAGAGTCTGGATTTTATGAATTTAACGTTAATAATTTACTTTTTGCTATATAACTGTTTGTCCAGTTTACACTCTTAAGCATACATAATTTTGTATGTTTTTTTGTGTTTGTTTTTATTTTTAATTTTTTAATATTGTTCCTTTATCACAGAACTCTATATCTATACTATATAAAAAAATATTTCATACCAAATTTGGCATTGTTTCTATGAATGAATAAAAATTTATCAAACTCCAAAGTTGCTGAGATTTAGCATGGCTTCTTATGGAAAATTCGCACATTTGTCCTGAATATGAATTTAAAAATCTGTAATGATACTGAAAGAAACCACGATAGTAGTGTCCATAATAAAAGTAACAACTATACTATGATTATTAGGGTGGGTCAAAAAAAACATTTATTTTTTTTTTCGATCTGACACACAAAAACTAGTTATAAGGCACCTCAAGAAAGTACTCACGCAGTATAGGC
>JAPYYW010003667.1:0-13966 GCA_030522545.1 Cremastinae sp. A BG-2022a | reverse complement strand
AGTATACCTATATTATCTAAAAAATGATATTTCATGGTTCAATTGTTCGGAAAATAATTAGACGAAAATTCTATAAAAATTCGTGTTTACGCATTTCATGTAAAAGAATATCCTCTCTAAATTTGAACGAATTTTAATTATTTCGTTATAACTATCGAAACCCCTTAACGAGGTTAACATTAACGAGGTCGGAGTGTATCTTTCTCTTTAACGAACGCAGAAATCGACGCAGCACCCGTGCATGCGTCTTCGTCAGGAGCCGGCAACCGGATTCGTTTTCCCATCGGCAGAGAGCGCGTCGGGCACTCTCTTTTCCTCCGCGCAGGTGCACACGCGAATCACCAACCGCCGCTCGCGCTCACAGCTGTGCTTTTTTCCTCCTCCTCCTCCTCCTCTTTCTCTTCGTCAACATTTGACAACGAAGAAAATCAACACGGATCCGTATCGGATTTCTAGTCAATTTATCAATCCCCAATCCCCACCACCTTCCAACTCTCCTCGGATGCTTTTTTATCAACGCAATTATTATTTCGATAGCACCCAGAACTTTAAGCAATATTGCATTTATTTCCTTTATTTCCTTTCGTTCAATTTTATAGCTTTTAACGCGAACCCCCCCATGATTCTACGCAATAAATAACCGCATTTTACTTCTTCCAATACTATTATTTTATTGATTTTTCGATATCGAAAACACAACTTTTTTTCGTTAGTTAACCCTCAGACGGGTGCGTCAAGGAATTTGATGCGCAAGCGCGCGTGGGGTATTTTTGGACCCTAATTTTTTAAATGTTATAGAAAGTAGAATCAACAATATTTCGCTGTTTTTTTTAGTTAAACAGTTATTATTTAACACGTATAGTTATTATTTAACACGTATTTTGATAAATTTTCAAGAAAGATTATCAAATTAAAGATAAAAACATTTAAAAGAATGTATTAAAAATAGGGACAAGAACTTTCCATGGTAAAATGCAAATTCAAATTTTCTAGAGTCCAGAAAGACCCTACGAGCCTCTCCGAAGGGTTAATTCGTGTGTTTTTCTACATTTTATACTTCATCGCTCATTCTTTCGATGTAAAAACAATATTTATTCAAATATTCTGTACGAGTTCGAAAATAAGCGTGACTTTTGAATCGTGCATTTGAAATGTTTAAAAAACTAGATGAAGAGTGAATAACCGATTAAAAATGCTGCGTTTAAAAGCAGGCAAATGCTTTGTTTACTCGTCACGAATCGATAAAATCGAGCCAGTGAATAACTCGTTTCCGATGAGGGCAGAAATACTGAATATTAATCTAGAAGTCACGGTCATTTTTGCATTCAATCATATTCTGTTTAATTTATAATAATGTTTGAAAATGCTTTGTCGAAGGAGAAGAAGGAGCGTGAAACAGTGAGGAAAAATCGTGAGTCACGGGGCGCACGAAATGACGGATACGTCACTGAACGGGCGATGAATCACACGACAGTCGGGGTCCGGATTCTATGTCTCTCTCTCTCTCTCTCGCTCTTTCTCATTCGTTCAACTTCGACTCTCGTTTTCTCTCTTCTTCTGCTGCCCGTCTGTAAATCCGCTTTTTTCTCTCTCTCTCTCTCTCTCTCTCGCCCGTGCCAACGGTGAAAATGGCGAATCCTCCGGCCACTGTCGCCATGCGGTGAATTCAAGAACTAACGTCCAGCAAATCCGTTGTCAATTCTAAAGTGACATTATAATCCCTGTCAGTCATATTTTATTCCTGCTCGAAAAAATGTGCTCTCGGTAACTCAATTTTTTCATTACTTTTAATCACACCAAGAACGAGAGTAAAAAATCGCTTCAATTTCGATCTCGCGAGCGATCATTCTTTTTTTTCTTTTCATCAAATTTTCGAGAAATCTGGAGAATCGTCTGATTCGCAGAGGAAACGAGTAAATGCGTAAATTTTAACGAGATTCGCCCGAGGGCTCGAGATTTCGTGATTTCGGCCCTGACAAGGTTGCTGCCCACTCGGCTGTCGCCATTTTGGCATTCGCGACCGGAAGATGTGTATCGAAAACCTTCGGCGAAGCTCAAAAAGCAGCTGCTTCTCCGATGGCAAGGACAAATGTATTTTTCCCCGATTTTCAGGGTAAACAAGAAAATACGTTTCGTTCCATTGTCAGAAGGAGAAAGAAACAAAGAAACCGATGAGCGAGGAGAGACCGGCGACCGTGCATGTGTCAGTGGCGTCGACACGTGCTCGGATCGAAAATCAAAGCGAATTCAACGAACAAAACGCAACACTTGTTTACCTCCAATGTCACAGCGATGAAAAATAATTGAAAACGAAAGATCATTAAAATCAAAATGTTTGTTTAGTCGAGATTTAGAGAACGGAGCATTTTTATCGTATCGTCTGCTACCTCAACATCCCTTTCGATCCAAGTGCCATCTGTCGGATGATTCATGAAAGAGAGAGAGAGAGAGAGAGGAGCAGAGAAAGAGATTATATTTGACAAGCGATGCTCTCGCTAGGAATGCACAGGAATGGTTTCTGAAGATTCTCGGACGGTTACAAATGAGATTATCCTCGGGAGAGCCGTGAAGAGAATAAACGGGAGAGAAAGTGGACGATGTCGAGTCTCTTTTGGAATTTTCTCCTGATTCTCTCGGAATGTTTTCCATGGAGGAAAGTCGAGCAGGGAGGAAGCGGAATAATGAGACTCAGAAATGATGAGAGACTCAGAAATGTAACAAGGGGGGAAAGGAACGATAATGATATGAGAAGAGAAATAAGATATGGGGAATTTCGGAGTTTGAGAGCGTGAACGCGCGGATAAAACAAAAAAAAAAGGAGGGCAATGAGGATAAAAGTCCCTCGAGAGTACGTTCGATTTTTGGCTGCTAAATCTGCCACACCCTATTTGTAGCGAGGAAAGTTCGGGAGTCAGCGTGTACGAGAGCGCGGGGCTCGAACGTCTGCGTGACGACTCTCGGTGTGGAGGAAGAGGCTCTTTCAAAAATATCTTTTTGAGGCTAGACCGCGGAAGATTGAGTACGCGATCGACCTTTTCTCTCGCGCAGAGTCCCCACTCGGGCGGACCAGTGAGAAATCTCCAATCGTGGTTCGCACGTCGGGCCGGCCATAGAGTCCGACCGATCGATATTCCCGGGTATACCTATATCTAGACGGATTTTCGCGTGTACGAGGCTCCGAGAGCGCGTTCACAGCGCCCTCGCGATAATCGAGGAAATGGCTAAACGTCGAATGATTGGATAATACCGAGGGAAACCGACTCGCATTCGTGCTTCACGAGCCGGTTTACAGGCTCGATCGAGCCGAGCGACCTTTTCGTACTAATTTGTCTCTTTATTCGTCTCGTTTTAAAAAATCACAGACTCCCGCGAGTTACGGTTACTACGTGGCACACCGAGGATTCTCTCGTGTTCTTTCTGGCTCGTTCTCTCTCTCTCGCTCTTTCCCGAACCCTGCGAGGCTCTCGCTCGCTCGCCTTGGCTTTTTTGTCTCGCTGGCTCGCTCCCTCGGCCGCTCAGAGAGCGCGCCCGCGCGTTCGATGCCCCCACCCCACCCCCTCGACGCACCGCTCGGAGTCAACATTTTTCGGGGTTAGGAAAAGTCGCCCCCCAAGCCGGCTTTTGCCACTAAATCCCGGCGCCTCCCACGTTCCTTCGTCCCCGTAGCTTCGCGCCGCGTTATTAACGTCCTAAAATGTCCTCTCCCGGAGCGATCGCTCGGTAAATACGAGCGATCGTCCCCGGAGACGTTTTACTCGCGCATGGCCGCGGCCGAGCGAGCGAGCCGGTTCTCAAACAACCGGCGACCATTGCGCCGTGCGCGACATCATTTTGGCACGCTTTGTCTCTTTGTCGAGGACCATCCGACTGGCGCTCGCTCCTTGCGAACTCGAATTGATAAATGGGATTATTTGTCGCAAGGGACTGAGTATGGAGTGGGCGAGGGGGAGGGGGGGAGGAGGGAGAGGGAGGAAGGGAAGAAGAAAAAACGAACTCCCGTGCGCGATTCCGTCGCGATTCCTCATACCGTTTCTTTCTTTCTCTCTATCTTTTTCTACTCACTTCGAAGCCGTCCGACTTTGCCCAAACGTTCCCATCGTGACCGGCGATCGCTGCCCTTGTGACGCACCTCGACGCAAGCAGCTGCTTGTCAACGTAATCCTGCCAGCTCATATTTTCAACACTTCGTACGGGGGGGAGAGGGAGGGGGCGTGCTTAACTTTTCGCTACGACACTAGAGACCACAACCCGTCACCGACTTTCTCGACTCACGTCTCGCGACTAAGCCTCTCGTCGTTTCTGCACACGCTATACCCGGCTTGGCCACCTCTCACACCCCTTCGCCGCGGCGAGCTTCGGCGACGTCGCGCGCGCGACGCCACCGTCTCGCTGCGATCGCGCGTGCGTCAATTGTCGCTGCAACGACGCTAAAAACTTCTACGATGTTTTGCCATTTTATTCAAAATATCGATCAACTGTACAAAGTATTAACATCTTATCGCTTGTTGCAATGTTTTGTGTAAAGCAAAACTGGTTGTTGGATTTTTTTGATGTATTTACGAGTTTCAGAAACGAATTTGGCTGTTTTGCGTTCAAAAATGAGGTTGGTAGTTCTTAAAAATGACTCATTGGAGCGCACTGCGCAGGCACGAAATCGCGCGCACCCACAAGTACCGATAAAATACGCCCCCATTTTGTGGTCAATTGTCGAATTTTCGCATTCTGCCGTGACCATAATGCAATAATGTTTGTAACTTGAAATATTGCGTAGAATGATGGATCTCTGCGAAGGTCAACGGGATCAGTTTCCTTTCGAAGAATTTGATCTTTACGAAATGCATTTTCTCGAACAGTATTGCCGCGTTCATATATTCATATTCATGATCCGCACGTATAAAACATATATGGCGATGATTTTGACGAGTTATTAATTAATTAGAAATAATTAATTATCTTTTTCACACGAATGCATCAGTTCCTACTATACTTTTTGTATTTTTCCGATTTTATTGTTACCATTATTTCATTTTTTGTTTTATAAATTACGAGAATTTCAGTATAAAAAAGGAAAATATATATGCGTAGATATTATTTTAATTGATGATCAAAATACTGATATGTAATACTAATAAATTTGTAATAAAAAATAAGTATTTTAATATATAAAAAATGTATTCAAAAAATTCAAAATATTGATTACAAGTGATTCAAGATGTTATAAAATATCTTGTATTTTGCACAACAAAAGTACTCGCGATATATCCTGCTATTCTCGTCGAGGATCACACAATGCCGAGAACGAGTAGCAAGCTAGCATCAAGTACGGTCATTCCACATGGTTGACTCGTGAAGTTTTATTACTCATCGCCCTGTCACCGAACAATTATTTCGTATCATTAACACCTTATAAACTGCCAACTCATCGTAAATAAATATTGAACAATATCTGATACAATTTTGAAATTTCAATAAAAAGAAAATAATACAATCGAGCTATTGAATTTATTAAATTTGAGTAACCTTGTCGCCTAACCTAAAAATGGTAAAAATTACACATGAGAGACTATATGAAGAGAATATAAAATAACGGAGTAAAAAAGAGCAAACAATGGCGAATCAAATAAGATGGTATTTAAAACTGGCTTTGAACTATCAAAATAGTTTAGTATTCTCTCAGACTAGGTTAATATCGCAGAAGTTTTTGCTTCAATGTACCATCGACGAAGATGTACCGCAAGAATCGAAGCAAATCTTGGAAAAGCAGAAGCTTACAATAGATTTAAGGGACAATGACAATAAGGGACATATTGACAATGCCCGATCATTTTCGAAAAAGAGAGCAATTGTTGAACTCAGCAAAGTTTTATGTTTATCGAAAGCCAACGCTGAAGAAGCCATTACTAAGAATCCAGCCTTGGAGACACTTTCTCCCTACGAAATAAGAAAAAACTATTACATTCTCAGAGCTGCGCAAATTGACGTTTCAACAATAATGGATAATATACAACTACTAGCTTTATCATCTACAATATTGACCGAGAGAATAAAGTGCCTTAAAAAAACCGATATGGACATAAATTTGCTGGTTCCTTTTATGGAGCTCTCAACCAAACGCCTTCTAAAAATTATCAGTATCTTGAAAACAGACAAGAACACGATTTCATGCAACAGAATCAAATATCTCTCTGAAAAACTAAATGTAAAAAATTACATTTATTCGTTTCAATTATTTTTATTGTACTTTTTCACAATTTTACAAAATTTTTATCTTTTTCTAGTGTCGTGAAGTTGAAGTGTGTAAGAAGTTAACTAAATATAGTAACATATCAAGTATGCCTATTAACGACATTGTAACAAAAACGGAATTATTTTTGAGTAAGTAATTGTATGCGATTAATGAAAAAAGTCCAGTATATTGAAAAAATACACAATTATGAAGATGAAATTATATGTCAATTTGCTTTACAGACGGGGGTATTAGTCCTGAATATATTTTCAATGATTTAAATTCATACGTGTATTCCATGGAAAGGATAAATGAACGTATAACTGAAGTCAAGAAGATCGGATTAACTCCAATTAAACCATGGATTTTTCGTGTTAATCCCGAAAAATGGAAAAAGTGTGTATCAAAATCATCTATCAAATCAAAAAATTATTAGTAACAATGATGCTGTAATTTACAAAAGAATATATATTCTTTTTTCTATGTTTAGAAGATAGATTTATGAAATTAATCATTTTTTGATAAAATTTTACGTATTTATTCAGAGTTAACATTAGCTATTGTAAGATTTTCGTTACCTTCACAAGCAGTGCGTGAAAAAATAAGTAATCATCGAAAAAATTTGAATTTCAACTAGCAAAGTATATTTTGAAATGGGGAAAAAAACTGATATTATTCTTAAAGAAATGCAAGAAAAAATTTACTTAATTCCATCGAGAAATAAATCGAGCGAAACACAAATAGGAAATAACGCATATTCGATAAAAATTTATACTGAAATTTTGAGAATGTTTTTATGTAGTACTATAAAAAAACAGCTATTAATGCTAAAATTGCCTTAAGGTGTTTCGGTACACCATAACGAAATGACAAAAATTCGTTGAAATTTGGAGAGGATATTCTTTCATATGAAATTCGTACACATGAATTTTTTTAGAATTTTCGTCTACGTATTTTCTGAACAATTAAACCATGAAATAGCGATTTTTAGACAATATAGATATACTGTCCGTGTATAAAAATTTAACTTTAACACTTGATTACTCGAAAACAATGTAAACGATTTTTTTCTGAATTTTTATACATTTCTTTAGTGACAAAGAACGTTCTTTCAAATTTTCATCGTGTTCTTAACAAATTTCGATTCCCTATGCTTTTAACACGTAAAACTTCATTTATTTTCGCCAGCTGTACCGAAACTCCTTAATGAAAATTAATCGATGATTTATTAATTATTTCGTTAAATCGTTCATTTTCATTTTTTTTTACAGATTGGAAAAAAAGGGCCATTTGCAGGATTTACCGTTGCTGTTAAAATCAATGAGTAACATGTTTAATTGCGATGAAAATAAAATAAGGGGATTACTGAGCAAAAAAACAAAGAGAACATCTTTTCACAAAGTACTTAAAATTTCGGAACTTTTGCACGCCAATGGCTACACGATAGATGATATCTGGCTATCTCCGTCTATTCTAAATCGCAAATATGAAACTATCGAGTCTTATATACGTATGTACAAGGAAGCTGGTTTCGAGCGTATGACATTGTCAAATTTGAAGCTTTCCAAAGAACAATTAAAGAAATTAATAGAATCAAGACTTGCGATGAAAGAAAATAAAATGTGAAATGTAACTCAAAGTTTATTGATTTACTTCAATTCCAATGCAATTGGCTGTTGACTATATACGATTTTTCCTTCTCACGATATTTCATTTCTGTGGATACTTGGCAGCAACAATAGAGAAGAAATAATAACATTCCCTGTGAAGAATAAGAATCTGAGAAAAAAAACATTAATGAAAAAATGATGCAAATAAAAATATATAAAAAAAATATGACGTTAAATTCTTACCGTGAAAAAGTCGATAGAAAAACTTATGACCGATCTCGTCACCGGCGAAGAAGTAAAAGTTTGAAATTGCTGAGAAAGCCAACAAGGGCGAAGCCAGAGCACATTTTAATCTTCGGCTGTTTCGCGACGTCAAATATTTTTTTTCAAATTTGACAAATCGCGAGGAATGAGAAATCGTATGAGCAACACTCTCTACTGTCAGTCCGATGAAATTGAGTAGGGACCATATGAAAATAAACATTTGCATACCGTGCCAAAAAAAGACAAAACTGAAGCTGAGGAAGGAACCAAGAATCTTGGCGAATGGAATGTTTTTTCTGGATACTGGCACGTAAATGTATCTGAAATGAATGGCTGTTATGTTTTCATGATTAAGACACCAAAAGCGATAATTTGTAAATAAACTAATTGTAATATTATTTGTAAAGTACTTTATTAAGAAATTGTAAAGTCCTCTGTCAAAGTGTTTCCACATATCGGAGTATTGATGAATTCTTGCAATGCATTTTGGAGGCGGGGGCGCGTTTATTCCATCAGCTCTGCTGAATTCACCCCAAATACCGTAAACGACAACGTATTTGTTTAAAAAATATTGACCCATACAGTAACCAAAGCCATAAAACGCCCACGAATCCAAATTTTCGACAACCTGCAATCAACAAAATCATCCAATTATTAAAAAATATTTCATAAATGGACATTTAATATGATTTTTTATCAGTACAAGTACCTTGGGATGATACTGCAAGACATTGAAGTACACGAAATGCATACACAATTCAGTAAACCAGATCCAAAAAGAGTAGCGAAGCAAATTGAGGACAAAGTTCGAAAATCGTTCAAAAGTCCACGTCTTTGGAGCTTCATTTAGCTGTAATTTCAACAAATTTTTTTGTCCATCTCTCTTTGATTTGTTTCTCAAATAAGTACTCCTTTTCAATGGATTCTTATTCTCCTTACCCCATCAATAAACTGTCCATACAAAATTAAAGGTCCCAAAAATAAAGTTGGAAGATAAAGGCAATAAGTCACGCTCTGCAAAAGATCTTCGACGAAAGTACCCAAATTTTCATGTTTGTAAATGTCGATTCTGTCGATGGTGCAACTAATGCATCTCAATTGGATCCAGCATGCAGCGATTATCAAAATTTGATACTTCTCGTTATCAAGGCTGAGCCAGGATTGCATTTGGGTATGCATGAGCTTAGCTACCTGAATCCCACAAAGAGACAAAAAGTGTACGATGTAGGAAACTTTTTTGCTTCTCAATGAAACCAAGAGACAAGCGATACTTGGTTGTATAAGTGTACACAGAGTTCCCAAAAAACCTAAATAGTTCCATGTAAATAGTAGCGATATTCCTAAATTCCAGAGACAGACAATCTGAAAAATAAATTATATTTTATAATATCTTAATTTTCTCATTTATCCTCAAATTGTATATAAATGGCATCAGAAAATGAAAAAGTTTTAGTATTTATTTTTAGTCACCGAAGGATTGGATTTATTTTTCAAAGTTTGACTGACGACGAGTTGCACAACGGTCCATGGAAAAATTTTGTACATGAATGGAATCCACAAATACCATTCGGGATCCGAGGTGTCTCGTTTTCCACCTACCCACCACCATCCTGGACTAAAATCTCCGTAAGAAATTTCGAAGTCGGTAAAATCTGAAATTTCGTTGTTTCTAATAAATATTTACTCACGCAAGTACTCCAGTTGAATCTTAATTTTTTTTACTCACTGTAAGTAACCGAATGAACTTTGAAAATTGAATAAAAAACTCCAACAATCCAAGCTGCGAAGTAAAAAATAGTCTCGCATTTTCCGAGTGAAACTGTCCTAGAATCCATATTTTTTGAAAATCCCGCTAAAAAAGTTGTTCGAGATTTATCACTACCGGCATAGGAAAAAACACACTTTTATCAACTTCATTTATTTTAATATAATCATGATCATTATAAACATGAGATCAAAAAAATATTTTTTGTTCTAGAGCTGTTACAAACATTTGAGATTTATCTTGATTTTTTAAATACCGAATCAAATTTATTATCGCAGGAACATTTTTTAAAGGTTATGTTTGGCACCAAACTCGAGCAGCCTCTGACGAAGAAATCACAAACTTCTCTCCTATTGAATGTATATAGATATTTGAAAGAATAAAAGTATGCGAACCAGCAAATAAAAATATTTCTTGGAAAAATCATATTCAAACATTAACTAAAAATTGTTTTTGAAAACGAGAAAACATAAAGAAAATTTTGATTTGCTCGAATCGAAAAATGATTCAAAAAAGGTTCAATTCATAATTATTTGAAAAATCTATTCTTTTTTTCATTATTGGCATATTAAATGATATAATTGATATTTAATATTAATAAATCATAATGAGCACGCTCGAATAGAGTTTTTCAAAGGCCCATTAAGACAGTACTAGCGGAGACGGGCGTTTGCGTTGGCGCGCTCGCTTGTCGGACGCTCATTTCCCAAGTGTCCAACAATTGAGAGACGGAAAATCGTTTCGGCAGCTTCGTGATTCTCGCATTGAGAGCTTTCTGCACCGCGGAGAGAAAACTTGTCGAGTACTCGTTCGGAGCCATCACGCAACGTGGCGGCGTCAGAGGATAATCCGAAGGTACCGTCACGGACACCGGAGGAACACAGGGCAAGTGTCGATCGTCTAACCAGCAGATCAATTGTATGCATTTCGAGCCCTGTTGCTGAGCCGGATCCAGACTCACCTATAAATTAGTTAATATCCGTTAATTGACACTTTATCCAATATTTTTAAAATAATTTTTATACACTAACGCTGACAAACTTTGTAATCTATTGATTTTTACCGTGCATGATGTATTTTTGAATTTTTGGTTTTTATAAAATTGTTTGTATCATCGTCATTGTAATTATAGGCAAATTTCAAGTTTGATAAACATTTTTTATGTTATTTAATAGTTATTTGTAACCTTGAAACGTTGATCCAAACGAGCTATTTCTCCCTGAAGTACGTCCGGAATGTCACTGACGGGTTCCTCGACTTTCTGCTTTTTCAGAGGCGGTGGAAGGTTTCTGGAAAATTGGAATTGCGTTGCTCTTGAAATAAGCTCAATTACGACTTAATGTTACAATTTAAAAACACAAACTACGTTGATTGTTGATTTACTTTATTTCGGGGCCAAAAAGCGCCTCCAGGGACGGTCCGAACGTTCTTTGGAGCGTGTGATTCGCGACCGGACTCTGAAGATGAGCGCTAACTGCCTCCAAAAGTGGACTGAAGAAATAATGCTCTCTGCCCTCGCCTCTCTTAAGATCGAGCTTTTCCAGAACAGCCTCGCACTTTATGATTGTTTCAAGTGGAACCCTCTTCGAAGGATTCGACAAAATTTCCAACAGCTTCTTCATTTTACTCATTTTATCGACATCTACGTACCAAAAATATCAACCAACGATTAATTTTTTGTTCTCAGAATCAAGCAAAAACTATCTCGAGAAAAAGTGAGATTTTACTTCCGTCATTGCCCATTTTTGTAATCATCCTTCTCAAGGGTTCTATGTATCGGTTCAACTGACGAATTTTTTCTCTGTAGGCTTGCTCTTCCTGCGGACTCGGGGTAGCGCCAACTCCACCGGGGGTGTTCAGGGAACTGCTCGGCGAAGGTGCCATTCCGACGGAGCGTTGCGGTCCAGCCATCATTGAATGCTGCGGACTTGGTGATGGAACCAAGGCGGGAGAGGGAACCATTTGATTACTGAAAAATTACAGTTACGAAATATTAACAAAAAAAAAACAGCACATTTCTATTTTCTTAACAATTTTTTTAATAGTTATGCAATACACGATTATACGTTAATATAAAAATAATAATTATATAACATGTGATACATAATGTTGTAATTATTATCTAATAGAAAATGTATACCTTGAAGGAGCGCCCAAGCTCGCCGGACTTGGAGCTGAAGGCGATGGACTCTGTCTGAGAAATTGATTCGGCGTGACATTTCTCGGACCCGGAAAACCGGCGTTTATCATCTCATTTGGCTATTACGAAAAAAAAAAAAAATTGAAATTGAAATTATTCATGACAGAAAAGAAAATTATCGAATCATCAGGTGTTTACTGATTCATAACTGCTTGATTTTTCGTCTCAAAGACATTCAAAGTTGAGTTTTTTGGACCATCTTTAAATTCGATTGATGAAAATTTATCATCACTAGGAGTTTGATTCGAGAATAATTTCTATTTTTTAATTTTTTAACGTTCCACCGAATTACAATTTTTTGTTTTTAAAGAATAAAGTAATTTCTACTGAATGGAGTTCTTCAGCTATGTTTTTTATTTACCTTTCGTTGCATGTGATTCATCTGTTGCTGCATCTGACCCGGTGGCATTTGCCCAGGACCTATTTGATTCATTTGAGATTGAATACCGGTTTGAACTCCCATCGGGCCTCCCATTTGGTTGCCCATTTGATTCTGGATTTGCCCTTGTATTTGATTCTGGCAAAAAGAACCAATTTTTTGTTTTCGAAATTACAAAATCGTTTCACAAAATGAAAATAATTGTACAACCGATTTACAAAAATATTTTCAAGCATGATTACCGAATTATAGAATAAAGAGAATATTTTTTAAAATGACAAAATTTAACGTAAATCGTAAAAATGTTGATTTTCGATATTTTCTTTTCTCACCTGCATACTTTGTTGCATTTGACCAGGTGTGATCTGACCTGGACCAATTGGACCCATCGGCCCAGGACCCATTTGGTTCATTTGTTGTGGCATGTTTCCTTGGTTCATCTGATTCATTTGCTGCATCATTGGTGCGTTTTGCATTGGAGTCATGTGATTCATAGGGCCGCCCGTTTGTCCCGGCATCATTCCTATTCCCTGCATCTTATTCTGCATTCCTTGCATGTTCATCGTTGGACCTGGACGCTGATTTAAACTCTGCAACACTAAAATAATGATATTGATAATTAATACATTTTCTCTTGTAGCTTAAAAATTTTTACAAGAAATGAATGATATATCGCATTTTTTAGACCTACTTTACTTTCACAATTTTACTTACAGTGTTTTTGTATTTTTTAATTTTTTCATCCAGTTAAATCTCTCATCTGCATTTCATGTTATATTTATGCCATATCAAATATAGCTTTTTTAACTTGATTTGCTTCTCAATGTATACAGCTGATATATTTATTATAGTTGAAAATTTTTATTATCAAGAAATATCGATAATTAAACTCAATTAAATAAAAGTTATTATTATTTTATTATTGTTTTCATATCGGAAAGTACGGACAAAATTTGATAAAGAAAATTGTATTGTTTAACAAAAAAAAATGAAAACGTAATGTTTTTACAAAATTTGAAAAAAAAAATTATTTGTTGTTAAATTTCCAGATTTTACTGTCCGGCGAGAAACGCTTTGAGAGCAAACTCCATGGGCAACTTCTCGAAGACGACCAAGCGCTTCTTGATATTTTTTATGAGTTTTCGAGCCTGTTCATCCGGAATCTTAGATTTGCGCCTGTGAATCCACTCGACTCCATTTTTAAGAGCGAAATAGCGATTGTTCATTTTGACCACGACAATGAGGTAATCCCTTTTGCAAGTGATCGGAAAATCCGGAAGCCAAACGCCTTCTCTCGCTATAAGCCGTACAGTAAGCTCCTCGAACTTCTCGTCAAACATCATTTCCAGCGAGGGATACTTTTTCACAATTTTTTCCTGGAACTTGATGCAGCGATCACGCTTGGCGATCCAACGGTCGATGACTGCGCGAACTTTTTGCAAAAACTCGATGATATTTTCGTCGATCGGGTTGCAAGTCTCGTATCTTCGAAAATCGGAAACATCTATGAAATCCGGAATGA
>JAPYYW010003666.1:0-21447 GCA_030522545.1 Cremastinae sp. A BG-2022a | reverse complement strand
GTGGTTCAAAAATATTTGTTTGGACGTATGCAACCCAATAATTTGGTCAAAACAACAAAATTTTGTTTATTTCGACAAATTTTTTTTCTCAGTGTAGAAACAATATCGTTATTACTATGTAAGAGAATATTTGAAGAAGTTTCAATGTGCAGAAATCGATAGGTATGTTAATTGCTAAACACAACAACGAAAAAAGCACGTTTTAAATATTATTATTTTTACATCGAAAGAGTTTCTTTTAATTAAAAAAAAAAAATAAAAACATAAAAAAACATAATAAGACATTTTTAAAAAAATTTTACACAAGTGGCACGTGTATGTCACCTTGAATGATTTTGAATTTTTTGATATTGAATTTTATTTTGAATTTTTCTTTATTTCACTTCCATTTTCTTTTTTTTAACTTTTTCTCATTTAGACCTGACTGGGCATCTGCCAAACGTGTCCTGGCTGATCCTCATTTCTTGGATCGTTTGCTCGCATATCCAAAGGACGAGATAAGCGATAAGCTATTGAAAAAGCTTCAAGATTATGTAACTCATCCTGAATTCGTACCACATGCAGTTGCGAAGCAGAGTAAGGCCTGCAAGTCCATGTGCATCTGGGTGAGAGCTATCGACGGATATGCTAAAATTTATAGAGTCGTCGAGCCAAAACGTGTCGTGTGAGCCATTTAAAATATTACTTGTAGCTCTTAATTATACTTATGCCTGAAATTTTTCAAATTTTTTCTCTGGCTATATAATAATTAACAGTTTAATTAAGCATACTTTTAAAATAATTTTGAAATTTTATATTGTTGATATAATGAAATAATGAAAATTTGGCAAATTTTTTTTAACTATATTATAACATATTTTACAAAGCTTCACATCCAGAAATAGAGATATAGTACATTAAAAATCGTTGCTTTTTCGAATCTTCCACACGAACCCATGTTAAAAAACTAGCAATTAAAAAAAATTAATATCTAAATAACCGCATGATTGAGCCTTTTTTTAATTTTGCATACACTTTAACACAATGCTAAAGAAGATTTGTACAATTTTTCAAATAAAATCTGTCTCAAGAAATTTCAAGTTATAATTTTACATTTAGTTAACCCGAAAGGACTAGTTTTTGAATAGACTGTCTCGGTTGTACTACCTTCAGGGGGTGTTTCTGAACACAATCGCTCGGCAGAAAGTGTTCCTGTAAACTGACTTATATACGATATACCGAAAACATACATTATATACAAGGTCAGTTTACATACTTACAAATACACATAAAAATAGAAAATAATTTGGAGATTACAAAGGGACTTGAAGGTCGCGCAGCTGCCAAGCAGTTACAAAGGGACTGGAAGGTCGCGCAGCTGCCAAGCAGGTATAAAAATCGAGCACGGAGGCTGGTCGCTTGAAACGCTGTATCTTCGTTGGTTTTACTCAGATTTACTTGAAATTTTGACACAATAATCTCGACATGTTGTACATTCAGAAAAAAAATTTTTTTAATGTAAAAAAAAGTTTTAAAACCTTACGCCCCCCCCCTTAAGGTAGGAGTCGCGTAAAATCGTTTGAGATAGAATTTCTTAAAAATTTGCATAGATCTTGTTTGAAATAATGTCGAAATGTATGCCAAATTGTATGAAATTTTACCATCTAGTAATCGAAATATTAATTGTTGAAAGTCATCGGATTTTTTAATCTCTCATAAGAGCCCATGTTAAAAGTGACAATTTTAAAAAATAAATATCAAGTGATGATTTTACATTTAGTTAATACGTACAGCCAAACTTTTAAGCTTTATCGTGCAATTATCGAGATATCAATGTGTAAAATAGTAACTTTTAACACGCGATTTTATGAGGAATTAGAGAAAAATGCAATTTTTAATGATAAATGTCTCAAAGATTTCCAAACAGTGAATATTATTGCAATTTGGCCACTAATTGAGTATCATCTTAAACTTACGTTAGTGCATGCAAAATTTTAGCGAAAAAAAATTCAAAAATCATTTTTACGTGGCAAACGCGTGAACCTCCTTAGGTGTTTTGATACAAACAGCGAAGTGATAAAAATTTCTTCAAATTTGGAGAAAATATTCTTCCATATGAAATACGTGAACATGATTTTTTTAGAATGTTTGTCTATGTACCATGAAATAAAGCGTGTTCTTAATAAATTTCGATTCCCTATACTTTTAACATGCAAAATTTCATTTATTTTTGTAAACTGTACCGATTTTATGAGTTCATACTCTAATAACTTTAAAACCCAAATTCGTATTCGAAAAATCGAATTCATCCTTCAAAAAATAACTATATACGATTATCACGAAAAAATGGATTAGTCTCATAACGAGTGTTTTTTTTTTATTTCAGGTTGAAACAAGCACAAGATGAGCTTTCAACGATACAGACAGTCCTCGAGGAAAAGCAGAATGAATTAGCCGCGGTCGAGGCTAAAATACAACGTTTGCAAAATCAGTACGACGAGGCAGTAAAGAATCTCGCTGATCTCGAGTACAATATTAATTTGAGCGAAGCGAGACTGAATAGATCCGGAAGATTGACAGCTGCACTTTCGGATGAGCAAGTACGGTGGAAGGAGATGATCAGAGGCTTCGAATCGCAGATAGCAAATTTAACGGGCGATATTCTCGTCGCTGCTGGAAACCTGGCCTATCTCGGTGCCTTCACCAATAATTATCGTCAGGAACTGATGGGTGCCTGGTTAAAAGGCTGCAGGACCCAAGGTATAAAAACCAGCTCGAACTTCAGTCTCGTCACCGTCCTGGCCGATCCATACGAGATTCGATTGTGGAACATGTATGGATTGCCCAGAGATCTCGTCAGTACTGAAAACGCGATACTTGTGACGCAGGCTAGCCGATGGCCTCTCATGATCGATCCCCAAGAACAGGCAAGTTTCATTAAAAAATAACTAAATTCATTGCACGTCTTTAAGGTGGTTCGGAAGAAAAACCAGAAGTTCGATTTCACAATCATAACATGTCTTATTTATTCATTCGATTCGTTAACTTTCTATTTTATTATTTTGTTTGTCCTGCTCTTATTTGGATGTATTCTTGCACCATAATAAAAACTAGATTTATTTATGCACTTTTTTATATAAAACAATGTTTCTGAGAAAAGAAAAATATTGAAAAATGTTCTGCGATCGTAACAATTATTTAAAGAATGTATAATCATTTTGTGACATAAAGTTATTTGAATCCCATTTTCGGTAGAGACTCAAAATTTTATGTTTTTACGTAAAGTATAATGAATTTAAAATGAATCGAAGAGGTTCTATTGAAAGAAAATTCAATCTTTTAACTCAAAACAGACAATATGATACTAAGATAGTTTTTTTCTTTCAATTTTTTCCCAAAAAGTACATAAAAATAATAATAATAAAAAATTGATCGCCTATTAAGTTACGATATCTTCGATATCGATAATGCTCGAAAAAATAAAATTGCGTTGTGTATATTATGGTTCCAAACTATACAGAATATTATGATAATGAATAAATAACAAATATTTTTATGCGAGGAAAGAGTTCCTAATCTTAATCACATTTTTTCAGTACTTTTTTCTCAATACTCACAGAACTAGACCTCAATTGTTAATGCATTCTTATCCAATATCTGTTGTTAATTTAAACCATGTTTTGGAAATCTCAAATTTTCACAAGTATTTGACACATATATAAAATAAACTGCATTAAAAACTTATCTGCAAGGAATGAAAATATTTAATAATTATTTTTTTAAACTCTTACCAGGCGAATCGATGGATTCGGAATATGGAAGAGGAGAACAACTTGAAAGTTTGTAAAATGACTGATCTAAATTTTATGAGAATAATGGAATCCTGTATACGAATCGGGACACCGATATTGCTTCAAGAAGTCGGTGAAACCCTCGATCCCAGTTTGGAGCCTGTTCTTCTGAGACAAACTTTTGTTCAAGTTGGAATTTTTATTCTATTCTTTTTTTTTAATCGCGCGAGTTATACTTTTTATGTCATTTATAGGCTGGAAGAACTCTCATACGCCTCGGGGATAGTGACATAGAATATGACCAAAATTTTCGACTCTACATCACAACGAAAATGGCCAATCCGCATTATTTACCTGAAATTTGCATCAAAGTGACAATCGTCAATTTTACAGTTACCCCGTCGGGTCTGGAGGATCAATTGCTGGCGTATTACAAACTAATATTATTTTATTACTTTATTCCTGAAATATTACATTTAAAAAAATCACTATACATTGTGCAGAAAATTGTATACATAGATTACAATCGAATACCCGTTATAAGCCCACTCCTTTTTCCCTTAAAGGTGTTGAGTCTGTAGAGCAAAAAATCAAAAGTTTGACTACGTTTTTCTCCCATACAAAGTCATCTGAGAGTAAAAATTTATTAAGAAAGGTTGCTGCAAATTAACCGAAGAAAAACATTTGAAATTTAAGGGCATCTAATAGGAGGTTTACTTTCTATGCGATTACACAAAAAAATGATAAACATTTTTTGAAAAATTACATGCAATTTTTTTAACGTCAATTCAGTGCAAAATTTCACTTAAATTAGGAAGTTCGTTACTGATTACAGCTTTTAACATGTACTCTTATGGAACGGTACAAAAGATAGTCATTTTTAACAATTAGTATCTTAATGAGGAGCTTCTTATTCGTCGTGAAATGTTTACACAACCTTTTAGAGATGTTATTTTATTTTATATTATATATATATATATATATATATATATATATATATATATATATATATATAATATAATACAATATACTATATTTATATATTATATTATAATAATTTTAAAAAAATTTCATCATTTTCGATTTTGAACACAACATTCTTAATCAGCAGTTTCTGACTCGAAACAACTTCCTCCACTTACATTAGTTACCCTTTTGCGTATTGTGCCAGATTACCCCGTACAAGCCTGCGCTACAACTTTCAACATCATCAATTTTGTAAATATAGAAATTCTAGTGTTATTTATCCTATATTAAAAAAGACATGAAACCTCTGATCGATTAATCGGAATAGAGCGCATTATTATACGGAGCACATTAACTTTTAGCTAAAATAAAATTCAACGCGCGCTGCTTTGGAAATAATGACCTTGGTGTTTGAATCACTCATTCGGACTTGCAAAAATTTTCAGAAATTACCTATTATGAAGTCGATATCGTCGAGGACACGAAAAGCTATCGCCACTTGAAATTTTTAGATTTTCCTATTCCCGATTTTCGAAAAATCAGGCTGGAGGTTCTTGAACGCACTAAATTTTCTCAGCTCATGTGAAAAGAACTTGCAATCCAATTTTTTATTATTTATACCAAGTATACCCGGGAAAATATACCTGAATAGTTCGGGATCGTAAACATAAAAAAAAAGAGAGAAAATTCGTCGAATGGAACGAGGAAAAAAAAATTTTCAAATTTTCGTTAATCCCTCGGTCATTAGTGTTTCCATGGTGATCGGTCGAGGTCGAGTCAAAAACCGAATACGGTCTTGATTGCAATTTGATGATGCAATTTGAAATCAGTAGACGGATCTTACAAGGTAGTTCGTTACCGAAAAACATTTCGTTGCAATTTGAGAAGTTCAATTGAGTGTCAGTTCCAGTAATTTTCAGTCATACGAAAAGTGAACGGTTCATTTTTTTTTTTTTATAATATCATTTTAAAATACTTTTTAAGAAATGTCGGTGCGCGTATATTAAAAAAGGGATGAAATCTCTAATCAATTAATCGGTATAGACCACAATAAGCGCGCGAAATTATATGACGTATATGCGCCTAGAATAACAGTAAAATATCAATTCAAACATGTGGAAAAGAAAAAAGCGGCCGCGTTGTTGTTCGATAAATTAAATTTTACATATCAAAAAGTTATTGCAAGCAAATTGTAAATAATCTAAAAGAGTATGCAGCAAGATGAAATTTACTATACTATATACTATTTACTATACTATACTATACTATCACTGTTATTATATTAATTAAAAATAGGAAAAAGAACACGAAATAATACAGAATATTTACCATTTATTTATGGCGGCAAATAATTAAATTTATATCAAATAAAATATTGTTATTGAAGTTATTGGTAATAATCATAATCATGAATTATTTTTTAAATAAAGAACTTAAATAAATAAATAAGTTAACGGTACAATTAGTAGATTTTTTTCACGTTCATTAGTACAATAAAAACGAATAAAAAACTAAAACGTAACGTAAAAACCAAACGTTAATGTAATGTGACGATGATGCAAAAAATTAACAGGCTTATGAGGAGTAGTCGACGACAAAACGGACCGCCCGATAGTAGTACGGAGCGCTACGATTCTAAGAGAAATTTCTCCTACGTCCCCTAGATCAGGCTTATAACGGGTAGTCGACTATACAGTACACTGAAAAAAAATTTTGTGAAATTTTGTTGATTCAACAAAATTTTGGTTTAATCAACCGAAATTTTATTGATTCAACAAAAATTTGGTTTAATCAACTGAAATTTTGTTGATTCAACCAAAAAATTTTCTCAGTGTAAGAATTAATAATTTATAAATATGGAGTAAAACATATTTTTCAGAGATGTCGTACGGTTAGAACGGCCGGATTTGGAAACAATGCGAAACGAATTGATTGCAAAAATCAATGCGGACAAAAATCAATTGCAGAGCATCGAGGACAAAATTTTGTCACTGCTTTTCAGTTCAGGTGACGAGATACTCGACAATGAAGAACTCGTCGAGACTCTCAACGAGAGTAAAGAGACGTCTGCGATAATCGCATCACGCCTTGTTGAAACCGAAGCGACGGAAGAAAAAATTTCCGTCGCACGAGAGAAATATCGTAGCGTCGCGACGCGTGGCTCCGTTCTCTACTTCGTTGTTGGAAATCTTGCCGAAATTGATCCTATGTATCAATTCTCTCTTAAATATTTCACACAAGTGAGTTATTATTTTCATATTCACAATAATGTCTAAATTTTTATGAATAGCAAATTAATTGACCACTTTTTAATATTAATATTATACTTATTTAATGTATAAGAGGTCAAGTGAAACACCGAACACGGTCTTAATTGTTTGGTTTTATGATGCAATTTGGAATCAGTAGGCCAATATAAAGTGTCGGGGTAAGACGTGTTGGGTCTCGCACAAAGTAGTTCATTATCGAAAAACATTTCGTAGAAATTCGACAAGTTGAATCGAATGTCAGTTCCAGTAATCTTCAATAATACGAAAAGTGAATAGTGTGTTTCAAATTTATAATATTGTTTCAAAATACTTTTTTAAAAATGTCGGTGCAGATGTATCCTATATTAAAAAAGAGCTGAAACCCCTAATAAATTAATCAGAATAGTGTGTATTATGCAAAGTTGTATGAAGTATGCGCCTATATAGAAGAATAGCAAAATATCAATTCAAACATGTCAAAAAAGCGGCTGCATAGCGGTCGCATTTTGCTCGTGATATTAAAGAAGATCTGTACTAATTTTTAAGAAAATCTGTCTCAACACGATTTAGCGGTTGTGCCATCTTAATTGACCAGTTTCTAATATTAACCCTGTGCGATCGCACATGATCGTTAACGACTCCAGTAGAATTTTTAGTTATTAATTAATTAATTTTTCGCTAATGGAAAAAAAGGAAAAATTTGCACACCTCCCCTAAAAAAACTTAGACCAATGAAGGTTACAGACCCATGGTATGACCGCTTCCCATCAGGTGTTAGTTCGCGAGCAACCCGCGAGTTAAATGCATGGACAATTGGGTCGTCGCGCCCATGTGTGATCGGCGCGTTAATAAAAATTATTTTTTACAATATATTTTATTTATCGACTGTTTCAGTCTACAATACGAAAAGAAGTACATTTTTTCATTATTTCTTTTGTTACCAATAATAAGTTTTAAATAAAAGTAAAGAATTCTCATTGTTTTTTTTCATACAATCATTGATTTGCCCGTCTTTAAAATCACCTATTTTCAGATGTTGCAATAATTATACTTGTTCCAGCAGCAATCGAACCACGGTTTTTTTCGAATATTAGGATGTCTATAAAATAATTTCAAAGGATTTCTTTTTGTATAGCGTATATTTTTAATCGACTTTTTTAACGCGTTTTTCGAGCGTTTTCCTTTTTATTTGGAAATTATGAAGACAGACGTAACAGTAAAAATATCCATTTTTACGATATAATCATTTTCCTCGTAAATATTATGAATCTCTTTCCATATAATTACTCACAATTTTTCTATGGAAACTAGGCTTTAAATCATTTTTATGGTAAAAATCAAATAAAAAAATAACAATAACGTAAGTTATTTTTACTCATAAAAATTGTAAAAAACATGAGTAATGCCAAGTGTCGCATTACAATTAAAAAATAGTAATGGATAATTCTCAACGATTCCATTAAATATTTTAAATGGTAACAATCAGTAATATCATCATAATTCTATATTAAAAAATAGATAATGCAATAAGGAAGAAATTTCAAGAATTCGGAGCTTATAGTTCTTTTTTTTTAGATCTTCAACAACGTTATTGAAACTAGCAGTAAAAGCGACGAATTGGAAGTTCGACTGAATACTCTCTATGACGAGATAACGCTGTCAATTTATCTCAACGTTTCGCGTGGATTGTTCGAAAAGCACAAGCTCGTTTATAGTTTTATGCTGAACGTTGCAATTTATCTAAACGCAGAAATTATCTCTCAGTCTCAATGGAACTTTCTACTTCGCGGTTCCGGCCAAGTGCAAGCGGTCAGATATTAATTTTTTTTTCTCTATTCACCGATAATGATGAAAAGCATGCTGTAAGGATTGAAATGATTTTCAGGACAAAAAACCGGATTATCCCACCCTGTCTGAATCCATGTGGAACAATATCAACTATTTAGCTACAAATTTTTCATCATTTAATGGAGTGCTAAATGATGCCTTCAAAAAAATAGTTCTTACTATCGAATACTTCGAAGAGGTAATTTTTCATTTAAGGTGGTTCGTCTATAAAATAAGCGTCGATATATTTTGTTAAAATTTTGAATAAACTTTCTTTAACGCCATGTGTATATGTTTACCAAATTTTAAAAGGTTTCACCGTACAGAAGTTGAGATATTTAATGACAATATCACTTTTTTTTTGTAGACTCTTCACAACAGCGCGTGTTAAAACTAAATGATAAATAACGTTCTTTATTACTAAAGAAATTTATATATATTTAGAAAAAAAATCGTCTACATTGCTTTTGAGTAAACGATGGTTAAAATTACGTTCTTATATATACGCGGAATGTATAGCTACATTGTGTAAAAAACGATATTTCATGGTTCAATTGTTCGGAAAATACGTACATGAAAATATGAAAGAATATATTCTCTTCAAATTTGAACGAATATTTATAATTTCGTTATGTGTACTGAAACACCTTACTTTGATGCTTCTCTTATTTTTCTACATTTTCTATCTATTCCACAGACTATTAATGTTTTGCCATATAATTTGGACCAAGCATCCACCAACTGGGATCTTAAATTAACGGATATAGAAAAACTGATGCTTTTGAAAAGTCTGAAGGAGGAGAAGCTCATTTTTGGTATTACTGCTTACGTGAAGAAAAATATGGGACAACGATTCGTCGAATCTCCCATGATTTCTCTGCCAGACATGTAAAAAATTCATTAATATCGGATACTTTAAGGTGGTTCGGAAGAAAAACCCAATGTTCGATTTTATAATCATAACATGTCTTTAAAAAATTTTGTTTATTATCAACGAACAGATAACCGTAAACAAATGGAAATGTTACATGCCGATCGTAGGTTTACAGAAAATATCGTTCTGATAAAAATAAATAAACGTGTAGTACCAAGTGAAAAATATTGACAGATAAGTTCTTTTATGGCTGACTATTGCAAATAAACTGTACAATAAAATTTTTTCATCTTTTGTAAGTGTATCTTGCATTTTGAATGCAATAAGAATAAGAATTAAATAAGAATTTTTAATTCTTTGAATAAGAATTTTTTATTAGACAGTCAAATGACTAAGTTTTGCGTAAACTCATTACTTCCGGTGAATTTCTTCCGTTTTACGAAAAATATGCATTTTAAGGCATTTCTTAACGTTTATATCTCGTAAATGGCATGGTCAAATAATATATTTTTTTTAATTAAATGTTTGAAGGTAGTTCTACCGTGGTTTTATGGTAAAAATGGTTATCTTTAAAATTTCTTCAAATTTTGCTAAATGTTCTTTAACGTGGTGCTCAAGTGTGAGTCAAATTTTAAAATGTTTCTCCATCTAGAAATCGAGATATTTATTGTTGAAAATCATACCTTTCGGTAACTTTCCATAAGTGCCTGTGTTAAAAACTGTCATTTTCAACACGAAATATCCTGATTTCTAGATGGTAAAGTTGTCTACAATTTGGTACCAATTGTACTACATCAAAGAAGGTTTATCTAGTTTTTTTTAAATGTATTAAAAAAATTTCAACCGATAATTTTACCTTTAGTTTACATAACAAGGAAACTTTTGAACGAACTGTCGCGGTAGAAATACCTTAAGCGGGGTAGGTCACCCTAGACGCCAATTTTTTTTCAGAAATACTACAAAATAAATCAAGATTAGAACAAAGGGTAGAAAGTGAAGAATTTGCCTAAAAATCGTCAGATAATTGTCAATAACAAATGGACTACGCAATGTAAAAAAATCCTACGTATTTCCATAGACAATGTATTTTTCAAGGTATAGAAAAATTTTCAAGTGAATCGGTAGAAAATTGAATGAGTTATAATTTCGGCCAATTTAAAAAATGCAGTTTTGAGATAAACGCATTTGACGTTTTGAGTAGATTCGCTGAGGACCAGGCAGCCTTGTAATAAAATTTTAAAAAACGAGTACTTAGAGACTTTTCCCGGCTATAATCTTTTGGGACATAATTTTTGAGGTTTTATAGGACCATTACAAAAAATCGATATTTCCAAAAACCTCGAGTGGCCTACCCCGTTAAAGAACTTACTGTCTCTTGCTCAAAAAAATAGGGGGTTTCACATAACTCAATTTTTCTGTTCTTTCTGCTGAATCACCTTAATTGTTTATTGCTCCAATTAATAATTAATAAATTATGGCAAATTTTCATTTTATTTCCAGATTTCGTGACACATCGAAAACGACGCCTTTGGTCTTTGTATTGAGCACAGGATCGGATCCTTTCGGTGCTTTTCAGAGATTCGCAAACGAGATGGGATTCGTCGAGAAATATGAGTCCATATCGCTTGGCCAGGGACAAGGTCCGATAGCCGAAGCCCTCGTAAAAAAAGCAACTTCCGCGGGACACTGGGTGTTTTTACAGAACTGCCATCTCGCGACGTCCTGGATGCTCGCAATGGAAAGAATGTTTGTACAAATAACGGAAACGTCGCAAAACATTCACGCGGATTTTCGACTTTTCTTCAGTTCAATGCCAAGCCCCAGCTTCCCGGTCTCGGTCCTTCAAAATTCTGTCAAAGTCACGAACGAACCGCCGAAAGGCTTGAAGGCCAACGTAAAGCGCGCTTTCTACGATTTGAATGAAGATTTCTTTGAAAATCATGGCAAGTTGCAATCAATAATATTTTTAGTTGAAATTAATGGTATAATAGAAAAATACATATATTTTGGTACACACGTGCATATGACATCAAAAATAAGTTATGCTAATTTTTAACAAAATCTATCGACGCTTATTACTTTTGAGGTAGTTCTACAACCAAACGAAAGTCTGTAGAAAATTTTTATATCGGGTATATCAGTTAATCGAGTAATACCTAATTTATTAGAAAAACATTGAGGGGGGTCGTCGATATTATTTAAACAAAATATTATTAATATTTCAATAAAAAAAACTTTATAAACTATCTTCGATACATGTATAATTAATACCAGTACGTATAAAAAAAAATTATCATTTTCTTAAAAAAAATTGTGAAAAATAATGCACCCTCTTTTTGCGAGTTCAAAGTGGTTTAGTGTTTTAAGTATGCTATTAGTTTACGTATTTTTGGAAATATAGTACCGTCATTGTTAAACATCAATATGTTCAATTTTTCAATAAAAATAAAAATAATTTTTTCGAAATTTTCTTGAAAAATTTGTTTTTTTTTAAATTCATCTTTTCTCAACTACTTTGTACATAATTATCATTTTTTTTTCTAGTTTTGGGAGATAGTTGGCGAAAAATGATTTTTGGCGTTTGTTTCTTTCACGCTATTATACAAGAACGAAAGAAATTCGGACCTCTCGGTTGGAACATTCTTTACGAGTTCAATGATAACGATCGTGACTGTTGTTTGCTGAATCTGAGAATGTTCTGCGAAAGCGGCGTCATACCGTGGGATGCATTGATTTATACGACTGGTGAAATAACATACGGTGGAAGAATTACCGACAATTGGGACCTGAGATGTTTGAAAACAATCCTAGAAAATTTTTTCTCGCCCAAAACTCTCGATAAAAGTAAAAGAGTTTACGTTTGTGTTTTAAATTTTGGAGCGTGAATTCGCCCATTTAAAGGATGTATGAGCGATATTTTTGAAAACGTGAGAATTTCATAAATTCTTGACATTTTGTCCTCAAGCATATTAAAAAATTTGCTTCATTTGAAATCGTTTTACTGGCAATGATTGGTTCAAGACTTATCAAATTCCAAAGTTGCTAGATTTAACATTGTTGCTTGTGGATAATTAATAAATTTGTACTGAATACAAATTTTTTAATATGAGATTCTTGTGAATTTTTTTATATATTTGTAGCAGTGTTCATTTTGTATAGACAAAATTTCAAAACGTTTTACTACAATCTTTTTATTTCAATTGATTACATAATAAAAAAAATGTTAAAATTATTGTTAAAATATGCTCAAGTTGTCAATTGATAGTCAAACTATGACTCAAAACAGTGGCAATCTTCTAGAAAAAGCCAGAATTTCGATTTTACGAATTTAATGTCAAGAATTTGCCCTTTGAACAAGAATTTGCAATTTTTGAATTGGAACTTTTTGCTGGGATTATTTGTCCCATACATCCTTAAAATAATAATCATTTATCGATATAATGAATTATTCAACTCGCTTATAAATATGGAATGTTAAAATTTATTCCAGATTATATTTATTCGCCGTCCGGCACGTATTATTGTCCGGAATTCGAAACTTTGCAGCTATATAGGAACTTTATAGAAAATTTTCCCATTATTGAGGATCCGGAGATATTTGGAATGCATGAAAATGCTAACATAACTTATCAGGTTATATCTGATATTCTATTCCATTAACATATAAATAAGACAGTTCATTTTTTTGTTTATTTGTTGGTCTTACGTGAAAACTAAAAATTGATAAAAAACTTTCTATTTAAAAGGTAGTTCTTCAGCCAAACGAAACTCTGTAGAAAATTTGTACATTGGGTATATCAGTTAATTGAGTAGTACCTAATTAATTAGAAAAAAAATCAAGGGGGGTGTAGATATTATTTTCGAGAAAAATTGAATTGAAAATGTGCTTTTTTACTTCAAAAAAAAAACCTAAAAAAATGTTTTTCCTAATTTTCATACATATATATCAAATACGGTTCATCTTGGATGACTTTGAATTTTAAGTATGCTGTTCTTGAATAAATTATTAAATTTTTTTCTAATAAACTTAAGCTGTAAAACCATATGATACGGAGAAAAACTAAGATAAAAATGTTCTATTTGACTGTCATGGATGTGCTACCTTAATAGCCAATTTTCTTACATATTAAGGTAGTACAACCGAGATAGTCTATTCAAAAGTTTGTCCTCGTGTGTTAACTAAATGTAAAATCATCAGTTGAAATTAAAATCATCAGTTGAAATTTCTTGAGACAGAATTTATTCAAATATTGCACAGATCTTCGTTAGCATTGTGTTAACGTGTTTGCAAAATTTAAAAAGGCTTTACCATGTATTATTTAGATATTAATTTTTTTTAATTGCTACTTTTAACACGGCTTCTTATGGGAGATTCGAAAAAACAACGACTTTCAATGTATAATATCTCGATTTCTAGGTGGTGAAGCTTTGTAAAATTTGACACATGTTTTTATATGACATTAAAGAAGACCTGTGCAAATTTTTAAGAAAATCTGTCTCAACTCGGTTTTGCGGTTGTACTACCTTAAATAGAAAGCTAGTTATAAAATATTTTGTAAATATCGTAAACCTTTCTTTGCGTTTCAAGTTGAAAGAAACGAAGTTGGTGGTCGACACGATATTAGAGGTTCAGCCCAACATTGAAATTGGAATTGCAGGAAAATCGAGTTCAGAAATCGTTTTTGAGATAGCTGACAGAATAATGGAAAGGATAGAGCTTGTCATCGATTCTGACACGTGTAATCCAAATCACATGAAAGTTAGAATTGCATTCTTTTCAGTACATACAAAAAGCAAACTTTTTGTTGCTTGAATAGAAATGAAATGATTTTTCGTTTTTAGAAAGACTCTGTAGGAAGATTACCCTCCTTGACAACAGTTTTGTTGCATGAAGTCGACCGATACAATAAGTTGCTCTCGAAAATACATGTCTCTATGGAAAATCTCCAACGAGCTATCAGAGGATTTGTCGTCATGTCTGACGAGCTGGAGAAAGTTTTTAAGGCTCTTGCCAATAACCAGGTTGCTATTTAATCAATTTTTATTATGGTCGTACTCTTTTTATTTTCAATAAAATATTTTTTTGTATTCCTTATTACGTTCAACTTTACAGTTCTTAAACCTCATTTTTATTTTTCCGTATTACATTTTTCCTGCTTAACTTTCTATTTTTCTGTATTCCATTTCCGTTTGTTCCATCTTTTTTAAATAAACGATTTTTTTATACTCTTTTTGAATTTTAAAGGTTCCTCAATTGTGGCACAGTGTCAACGTTTATCCGTCCTTAAAAACCCTAGGCAGCTGGACGAGAGATTTGGAACTACGAATAGACTTTATAAAAGTATTTTTTTTTGGCATTTTAAATTTTCAATCAGTTTTAATTTTTTATTTAACTTTGGTAATGCATATATCGTACAATTCCAGCAAAGACTAAATTTTTGTCATTCAATTTGTAAAATTCCGACTCTGCTTTTTTGCTAAAAAACTGCAAATTTTAAATGATTAGAAATCGGTAACTTGAGCATATTTTGTCAATAATTAAAACATTTACTATGAATGTTTGAAAAATGAAATAAGACAAATCAAAAACTATCCATTAGGGGAAGTCAAAAAACTAACCTATCGAATTTAGGGCTTTAAAAGGTCCTATTTACCGAAAAAAATTCTCCCGTTGGAAAAAATTTTTAGCTCAATTTTAGAAGGTGTTGCTCGACATTTGAAATTTTCCAAGATAGTTCTATCGATACAGTCATATCAGAAGTTTTTTAAAATTTTAAGTTTATTAAAAAAAAGTGTTTGCAAATTGTTTCAAGAACAACATACTCAAAACTGAAGGTCATCCAAGGTGACCTGTACTTGCTGTATATACGTATGAAAATTACGAAAAAAAATCTTACCAATTCTTTGAAAAAGGGAAGCTTCTTTGAAGTACAATAAAGGGTTATGCTAAATTTTAAGAAGATTCACCATCTAGAATTGAAGATATTTAGGATTGAAAACCACGATATTTAACACGTGCTCTTATGGGAGAGTACCAAAAATTGGAATTAAAAAAAATAAATATCTCGATTTCTATGTGGTGAATCCTCTTAAAATTTGATGTACATATGCATGTAATATCAATGAAGGTTTGTGCAAATTTTCAATGAATTGCTAAGAAAACGACAAAACAATAGAACTACCTTATAGTCAAGAATTTACGTTTTACTGGGATTGTCTGTCTCATACATTTTTAAAAATTTGTTCCTCTGGATTTCAGATTTGGTTAATGGATACTCAGCCAATTTCGTTTTGGCTCTCCGGGCTCTCTTTTCCACAAGGTTTCATCACGGGAATGCTCCAGACTCATGCACGAAAATACAACATTCCGATTGACCAGTTGAGACTGGATTTCTCAGTGATGAAAGAAGTTTTGGATCAGGAAGATATCGAATCCGTTCACAAGCAGGTCAACCGCGAAGCTGCGATGGTATACAAAGGTCTTCAGTCACCATCGGACGGAGTTTTGGTCCACGGCTTGTTCCTGGATGCTGGAATGTGGGATTTCAAGTCAATGAACCTCGTCGATGCTAGAAAAGGTAAACATACGTCACTAGTTTCTGTAAAAATTTTTTTCTATATTATTGTCCAAAAAAATACGCACTTTCATATCGACGCTGCTTACGAAAAGTAACATGTTTCAACAAATTAACTATTAACTATTAAAACTAGTATGTTTCGATATTTACTGCCAAAACTAGGATTTAAAAAATACTAAAGGAAACTTATTTAATGTACGTTAAAAAAGTGTACAAAATGTCAAAAAGTTCCACAAACCAGAAGTCAAGATATTTATTGTTGAAAATCGCAGTGTTTAACTGTATATGTGCTCATGTAGAAGAGCACAGAAAATAGAGATTTAGACAGTAAATACTCGAGTTCTACGAAGTGAAACCTCTTAAAATTGAATATGCAATTGCTCATCATTTCAAAAACAGTTTTTACTATAGTATATTTAGTAACGTTAAAACCTTTATTAAAGTTGTTGTTTTGATGAAAGTTAAAAATAAACCTGTCAATACTTGGCGTATTACTATATAGAGCTTTGTCTAACGTTTTATCGTCATTTATCGTTAATAATTAATACAAAATGCCTGAAATCTCAAGTTTTTCTTTGTCCTACAAGTATAAAAGTGTTTAATGAATATAATAAATAGTTTTTATAAAGAGTCACTCATGTGCTAAACAATCGCATTTTAAAATAAAGGTACGGATTTGTGTTCTCGCATTTACTCAATGTTAAAAATCGAATTTTCAATTACGAATATTTTCATTTAATGATCGGTAAAGACAGGCTTTTTTGACCGAATTTTGTAACTGGAAACTTTTTCAATCGTTTGATCTCAAAGTGATACATTTTTCTTTTAACATTTTTTATAGACATCCTTAAGAAGGTTCACTATCTAAAATTGAAGATATTTAGAATTGAAAATCGCAATATTTAACACGGACTCTTATAGGAGAGTATCAAAAATGGGAATATTCAAGAATAAATATGAATGAATTTTCAATGAGTTTTCAATGAATTCCTAAGAAAACGATAAAACTATAGATCTACCTTAATTATTTGATCGTACGTTTTTACTTCAAATTGACAAGATATTCTTTTGTTTATCACTTGACATTGTTACTTTTCGTGATGAATACCGAAAAATGCTAGTTTTCGCGGTGACCATAAAAACGTGCTACTTTTCGTGATGATTGCTGAACAATGCTAACTTTCGCGGTAAATATTGCAACATGTTACTTTTCGCAAGAAGCGTCGATATCGTATTTACCGTACATATAAAATAGGTGAAATGAATCCTGCGCTGCCCGTAATTCACGTAAATCCGGTAAAATCGTTGCCTCCGAACGACCCAAGATACGTTTGCCCACTTTACAAAACAAGCATCAGAGCCGGCGTTCTATCAACCACCGGACACAGCACAAACTTCGTCGTCCCAATATTGTTGCCTTCGTCACGCGAGCAATCTTATTGGATTCTCAAGGGGACTGCACTTCTCGTACAAGTTACGAATTGAGTTAAAGCCACGAGAACAACTTTGGGATACCAGTATCAAAGCTTTTTTATGATAGACCCTTTTTTATCTTAATTACAAAGATAGATAAATTATAAAGAATGTTTGAACACAAGCCGATTGGCCAAAGTTGCAATAAATAATAGAAATTTTTCTCTCTTATACTTAAATTAAGTTTTTATCGATTAATTTATTTCTGCTCGAATGAAGCAGAATTGAAAGCTTTTTTTTTGTAGCTGCGTTTATAATCATTGTTTTTTATAAACAATGTTTAAGGCCACGACTAGACTTATTTTATGCTCTAAAAAGGTATAACTGAACGCTAATAATGATGAATATAAGAATAAAATGAAACGAAAAGGTAAGTGAATGTTGCTCAGTACGGTTGATGAGTACTCGCGAATATTTTTCTCGAGATTATGAGAGACGACGACGTTTCTGTTGAACGCTGTTCATGTGGTAGCGATAATCCTCTTGGTCTATTGTCCACATCATAATCATGTACATAGTTAGCAGAGTGGCTAACAGGGCTCGATCGAGTCTGGAAAAAATAGAACATTTTATTTTTACTTGTACAACAAATTAAATATATAAAAAACTAGTATGCAATAATCATAATCATTTTCGAGAACTATCTTAACAGTTTACGTTCATTTTTTGAACAATTTCGACATTTTGTATTGTTTAAACAATTGAGAATAAAACCTTTTCAAATTTGAAACTTATTATCAACAGCATATGTCAAACGTATGACGTAAATTTTTAAGTTTGTTACTGTTACTGTGTAGTCAATCTTTTTTAAATTCAACGCAACAACTTTTCATATATTTCTTAATAAAATATTTAAAATGTAGCCACTTTTTACTGTTTTCCAAATTACACAAGTTGATCTTTGATACAAATCTACAAAGGAAAATAGAGGAAGTATTCAATAAACTTAAGTGTCTTACGTCATAAAAGGATGAATCCATAGAATCATTAGAAATCCTGTGAAGCTAGGATGTCTCATATGTGCGTAATAACGTTGCAGTTGTTTAGATTTTATAGACAACGGACAAGGCCTGGATGAAAATTTGTAATATATTTGTTTGAGCCCTACAAGCTCAGAAATATCCATCATGAGACAACCGCTGTAAATGATAAACCATCCGAGAATGTGGAAAGCAACAAAGACTGTCCACAGCTTGTTGCTTTCGGCAGTGTCAATGTTCCAGAAAGAGATCCAAGTAACTGGCTTCCAATTGTTCATCAAATATTGCAGAGCTCCAGCGCTAGCCGCATTATAAACGCTGCGCTCGATCTCACCAAGACACAGTCGGTCCCAAACATTTTTGACGTCCTCTCTAGCCATGAACGAGTGCTGCAGCATGAAAAGACTCAGGAGGCAAGCGTCAATCAATAAAATCCATAGAGTTGTCAAGACAGAGCTTTCTATTGATAAAAAAATGAAAAAAAGTGTATTAGAGCCACATTTTTCTTTTTTTTTTAAATAATTTTTAAAATATTTATTTACCTTCTGGCACAAACTTACTGATAGTAAGTTTGTGATTGTCATTGTGTTTAGACATGAAACACATGAAACAGTAGAGAACGTGAGATATGTAGAAAAAACTCAGGATCCCAGTTCCCACGACTACACCTTTGGACAGGATCTTTGTCGACCTTGTCACGAGACTCGTCCTAATTCCAGCCATCGGTTGTCAAGTTTTTGCCCAGTCGAGCGTTAAGGTATGTAGTTCTACCGTGGTTCTAGGGTAAAAATGGTTTTCTATAGAATTTCTTAAAACTTTGCACATATATTCTTTAACGTGGTGCTCATGTGTGTCTAAAATTTTAGAAGGTATTTCCATCTAGAAATCGAGATATTTATTGTTGAAAATCATAACTTTTTCTGTGCTAAAAACTGTAATTTTCAACATGAAATATCCTGACTTCTAGATGGTAGTGCTTTTAAAATTTGTCATCAATCTTTATACGATATCGAAGAAGGTTTAACTAGTTTTAAAAAAAATGTATAAAAAAAATTTCAACCGATGATTTTACCTTTGAGATTCGATGATTTTCATGCGAATTTTCAGATTTTCGTAAATGAAAACGTCGTCAAGATCATGGGTGAGACTATAACCTCCATAGCAGGTGTGACGAAATATTTCATAAAAGAATCTTCAAAGTTGTTTTTTATTATGATGCTTTTATAACTTTATGCTAATTGACAATTTAGCCGAACTAAACGTTGAGATGTGTTGAGTGTTGGGTATTTTCGACCGGACACGATTATGTTGAGGCGATTCTAATTGGTCGGAAAAGTGTGACTCCATATTTATCGTTCGCTGTTTACGTTTGTGTCCACCACTGAAATATGTATATAGGAACACAGTTCTTGGGTTTGGAGTGGCTGCGTTTTTAGTGAGGTTCCGGTGTACTTCCACCTCCCTTGGTGGGATGACGCTAGCGTCGGAAACTCGCCGACTCTTGCATGAACTTCGCACACAGTCTCTCGACGGTCCACCTCTCCCACCATGACTACGCACCAATCACGAAGTGAGGTTGTCAAGCTGTCTCCCTCACTCTCATTTCGAGTACTATACGGTGAGGTTCCCCACCCATCGCGATCGCACGTAGCACAATGGCGTAGCGGTGAGGTTCTCGTATACCCTCACTTTCAATACAGCGTACATGAATGCATCTATATTCCTTTACCTTCTTTTTCAATTTTTTTCTTCATTTTTTCTATTATAATTAATTAAAAAAGCCCAGGCTTGCTAATTGAATTAATAAATCTAAACCCAAACCTGGCCTAGGAAAAAAAATTTATATAGGGTGGGTGCACCTAAGTTAATATAAAACAGATATTTTTTTATCTTCTAAAATGTGTGTAGAATGATTCGTGCAGGAAAAACATAGACAAATATTAAAGAAAATTTTGGTTGGATTATACTGGTTTGTAGATTAAATTTCATGAAAATACAACCTCTAGGGGGCCGAAAAAAGGTCTTACGTGGCCGAGATATGGTACGCTTACCATATTACAAACATTCAATCATCAATAAAAAGAATTCGCGGCGTGGTGGTCCGACGTACGATTACGGAGAAGGAAGTTTGAGATTGATTCTCGCTATTCGAATTTTTTTTCAATTACAAAACTAAATAACTGGATAAATATATAAAATATGTTAAATTATTACTAGGCCTCCTAAACGCATGCTTCGCGTGCTCTAACTGTTAGGTATTCGTATTTATTTTCAATAAAAATGGTTACGAAACATTTAAAGATAGTTCTATAGTTTTATCGATTACTTAGAAATTTGTTGAAAATTGGTACAATGATTCTTTGATACGTTACGCATATGCATACCAAATTTTAAGAGGTTTCACCACGTAGAAATTGAGATATTTATTGCTAAAAATCCCAATTTTCAGTGCTCTCCCATAAGAGCTTGTGTTAAATATATTGCCATTTTCAATCCTAATATAAATATCTTGAAATCTAAATAGTGAACCTTCTTAAAATTTTGCACATCCCTTTATTGTACTTGAAAGAAGCTTCCTCAAGTTTAAAAAAAAAATCCTAAGATTATGAATTTTTAAATTTTCATACGTATGTACGTAGCAAGTACAAGTCACCTTGGATGACCTTGAATTTTGAGTATGTTGTTCTTGAAACAATTTGCAACAACTTTTCTTAATAAACTTAAGCTCTA
>JAPYYW010003665.1:0-24723 GCA_030522545.1 Cremastinae sp. A BG-2022a | reverse complement strand
TTATTTTTATTATCTTTGTGGTTTACGCGTTGTAATTTTATGCGAAGTATCAGCTAATCTGAGTATTTTTATGTGATTAACTACTACTACAAAATTAAGTAATTTCACGTTTACGCGAAGTTCGGGTGATTAACTACTAATATAGAATTAATAATGTCCCGTTTACGCGTAGCATATTAGTAAGTTAATTCGATATTAGCCATCGCGTAAACGTAGTGAATGACATTTTAGCATATTTATAAACACTACATTATTTTTATTATCTTTGTGGTTTACGCGTTGTAATTTTATGCGAAGTATCAGCTAATCTGAGTATTTTTATGTGATTAACTACTACTACAAAATTAAGCAATTTCACGTTTACGCGAAGTTCGGTTGATTAGCTACTAATATAGAATTAACAAAGTCCCGTTTACACGTATAGCATATATTAGTCGCCTAAACGTATAGTGATACATCGTTAAATTCAATCTACAGAAAATTAGTACTGATGAAACATATGAATAACATGAATTGAGTCACTTTGCAATTAATTGCTTCAATTCTCTGCCCAATTAACAAAACTTATACTTAATTAATTAATTAATTCACGTTTTTCGTTATATAACGAAACATAATTAAATATCAAATTAATGCATTTTATTACGACAATTAATTATGAATACGAAATAACGGATATAAATAACATGTATTTGTTCATTTCCTGTACAGTATTGGATAATTGAATGGAGATGGAAATACACTCAATGCGCATTCGCTGACGGAGCGAACGATCTATAGCGTTTGCGCGAGAGCGTGATTTACGACGGATCTGCCGATACGGCAACAAATTGCTTTCGAACGCAACCTAGACGATCGTACACGTAGCAAAAGAACAAAAAAAGAAGCAGCGTTTACACAATCGATCCTCGAAGCGTAGAAAATCGAAGATTTTATGATCGAAGCGATCGATGATTCGAAAAATGTAATAATTTTCAGTACTGGAACACACTCTCGATCGTTGTGAAAAAACTTGTCACGTTTTTTTCGGCGCCAAATTTAAATTGATTCGTGATTCGACGTGGTTCCAATTATGGACCGTGGAATTTTTCCGGCGACTCGATGGACCGATCGGGAGTCAAATACGAAACGCAACTGGCACGACGTCGCGCGAGACTGATGCCGCAGTATGCGAGACCCTCCGTACGCGATTTCACGCTGAATTCCTCCGGGACAATGTTCACTCATCTCGCTCTCTTTTTTTTGCCCGCAAATCCTCGATAAGCCGCTGATAAACACAACAGCCCGAGTTCAACTCCGTATGATAACGAATTATTTATTTATTTATTATTTTTTTATTATTTGCCGGGTTTTTTAATTAAAATTTATTAAGACTTTCATTCATTTTAATATTGAGGATGTATATGAGCGATATTTTTTGAAATACACGAGATTTTTTGATAAATTTTCGGTATTTTTGTTCTGAAGCACATGAGATAATTTCGTGCCAAATTTGAAATTGTTTTACTCAATGGTTTAATATAGAGTTAACAAATTCCAAAGTTGTTGAGATTTAACATATATTGCTTATTCTTATAGAGAATTCGTAAATTTTTTTCTGAATATAAATTTAAAAATATAAGATTTTTGTGAATTTTTAAAATATATTCGTCGAAGTGTTCATTTTTTATAAACAGTCATTTCAAAACGTTTTACTAAAAAATGTTCAATTTTATTGTTCAAGGAATAAAAAATCTTTAAATTATTATTAAAATAGGCTCAAATTACTAATTGATAGTCAAACAAAAAACTTTTAAAACATTGGCAACTTTTTAGCTAAAGCCAGAGTCTAGAATTTACAAAAAATTTAACGTCATGCAAGCATTTACTTCTTGCTAGGATTGTCTATCGAATACATCCTTAATAAAATTGGGATAAGAAAAATATTTAATAATTTTATAATAATTATATAATAACAACTATAATAATTTCGTAATATAATAATAACTATATTAATGTTATCAAATCTAATCAATAATGTTATCAAATATAAGATTGTTTCATAAAAATAGTAATTTTTTTCAATCATATTTTTTTCGATTAGTTGATAAAAATATAATAATCTTTTTCAATCATATTTTTTCCGATTAGTTGATAAAACTAATAATCTTTTTTAGTCACATTTTTTCAGATTATTTGATAAAACTAAAAATCTTTTTCAATAAAATTTTTTCAGATTATTCAATAATAATCTTTTTCAATCAGATTTTCATGAACTATTATTTTTATTGGCTGTCATCTAACGATATTAATGATATACAGAGTTAATTCTAAAAGAATTTGGAGCACCGACAAAATTATTCATTATAAGATATAACAAATTATATAGATAAATATAAATTTCAAACATTTATAAAGAAATAGTTTTAAAAAATACATAAACGAAAAAACTGTATTGAAGATTTTTAAAAGTATATTTATTTCCAAATTTTTTCCATTCATCAACAGATACCATGATAACAAATTGTTTGTATTATTAATAAGAAAACATGGATGATAAATCATTGTTGACTCAAAATTGTTTTTGAGATTATCGTAAAATGGATTTCTTTCGAAATTCGAACGTTTTATCGCGTGATAAAGGCAAATCGGTTTGACTTTCACTTTACCTTGAATAAGCGACGCAAACGAGCTGGAGTCCAAAGAGAAAAAAAAGTTTCGGACTCTTCATCTTGAATATTTGAAAATCCGATGCAAAAGAATAAGATTTTTGTGCACGAAAATAGTAGTCCCAGTATGTCGCGACGTTAGGAAAAATATTGAGTGAACATTGCCACGACGAAACTCGTCTTTATATACGAAAAACTTGCGTCCACTTCGTAGCATAGTGACCGGGATTTATCGTTCTCTTGGGCCTTTTACCAATCATGCATAAAGATCGTTCGGAAACAAAAGATTGGAAAAACTTTTGAATTTGCCGGAAAACGTTTTCGAGTCTTTCAAGCATGCAGGAAGGACGAGTGTCACTTTTTTTTCAATTAGGCCAAGGTGCAATTACTCATCGTTCCAGTGATAAATCTTTTTTTTGTCTCTTATTCATTAATATTCAATATCTTTAAAAACTCATCATTTTCTTAAATTTTGCTTCATTCATTTTATAAACTTTTTTTTCGATACCATATGTGTGCTTATTTTTACTTATTTAATTTTAATAAGTCTTTCGATGTAAAAGTCGATACACTTATCTTTAAACTCATTTTTAATCTTAAAATATTAACTTTCCATCAGAATAAAGGACATGTATTGCGATTTTCAACACTATAAATATTTTAATTTATAAATGTGGTGTAACTTTTTTTTCATTTTACATACAGCTTTTTATTATATCGTATATAAGCTGATTTTTCTAGTTTTTTTTAAACCTTAAGTAAAATTTTATTGCATTTTTCGTAATTATGCAGCAAGTACAAGTAACCTTGGGTGACCTTGAATATATAGCATTTTATAGTTCTTGGATCAACTTATTGTAAACATTTTTCTTAATAGAATTTTCTTTAAGAGAAGGAAAAAGAAATAATACTCTGACTTCTATTGTTATCAGTTACAAATGTCAAAAAGTAATTAAAGTACAGCACTGATGAGACAAGTAATTATACACGCTAGATGAAAAAATGTGAAGTGTCAAACGTATGACAAATAAGTGTGAAAAAGCAAAAAAGAGGAAACTCGTTAAATAATTTTTCCTCAATTATAATTCCATTTTCTATTTTTTCACGAATAATAAAACAAGATAAAACAATTACAACGACGGGCCTTGAACGCGTAATTTTTTTTAGTTTCAACGTCAATGAATCGGAAACGAAATGTCAATGTCAAAAAAAACAAGCGATCATTGATCTCAGATGCGTGTCAAGGGTTTTGGATTCAATCAATCCCCGACAATACGAAAAAAAAACAAGATTCAAAATTGAATTTCGCATCGTTTTACTATTATTGTAAAGAGTGACAAATCAACGAATCGGTGCTACGAGCCTCGAGAAAGAATAAAAAAATAAAAAAACTTCGAGTCCTTTTAAATTTCCCGCGAAATGAGAGGCGCAAGGAGCGCCATCGGGCGGCGCTTGAGGCGACATCTGGCGGCGTAACGGGATTCGGAAGGAGCAATGGATGTTCCCGGTCGGCCAACATCATCGGGTCACGTGACAGCGTCGTATTGATACGTGTCGGTGAGTAGAGCCACGATTTCAAGCCCCCCCGTTCACGGTAGCTTCACGCTCGCGATTCGAAGCGCACACTCTTCCTGACGAGTGTACAACGTGTGTACTGGCCTCTCCGTTCCTTCGCGTTGACATCTTTTTTTTTAAATAGATTTTATATATTCAAATAAACCGTTTTATTAAATAGTGGTAGCACAGTGAGGGAGAAACAGTGATTTAAGTTTCCGACGAAATAACGCAATCATGGGAAGTGAGTATATTTTCAAATTGTAAATAAAATCGGGTGGCTTGCTTGCACGGACGTGTTTTACCGCTACTCGGGAACGTCTGTTCGCAAAATTCCCCCGAGATGAGAGTTCGGTACGTCCGGACGCGATCTTCCCGATTATTTAACGGCCACAAATTTTTCTCGTTTTTCAGTTAAATTTCTCGAGGTGATAAAGCCATTTTGCGGCATATTGCCGGAAATCGCGAAGCCACAGCGCAAAGTGAGTACCGATCGAAAGATCATTTGTTTCAACTATTTTTCGAGTTTACATTTAGCATTCCCGAGTGCACGTTAATTCGCGCGTTGTCGCGATTCGCGACGCGCGACTCCGGATCGTGTCAGCCGTCTCTTGAACTTCCTCCGTAGATCCTATCCAAGCTCTCTAACATTTGGCTCTTCGTTGCAGATTCAATTCAGAGAGAAAGTCTTATGGACGGCCATAACGCTTTTTATCTTCCTGGTATGCTGCCAGGTGAGTGGTGTGCCGGTTTTCACATAATTGGACAAATTTCTGTGATTATTATCTCATTATTTGAGAAATTGCAAGAGCAGCCGCTCATCGGCCATATGTCGCTCTTTTCAGATTCCTCTCTTCGGTATCATGTCTTCGGACAGCGCGGATCCGTTCTACTGGATTCGTGTTATTTTGGCTTCCAACAGAGGTACCTTGATGGAACTGGGTATCTCCCCCATCGTCACCTCCGGTCTCATAATGCAACTCCTGGCGGGCGCCAAGATCATCGAGGTCGGCGATACTCCCAAGGACAGAGCACTGTTCAATGGAGCACAAAAGCGTAAGTTTGTTTCTCAACAGCTATCGTTCTTTGCGACTTGTACCAAATACTTTCTACATTAAGAATTAACTGTACAGAAACCTACTGTTGCAATGAGAAAGTTCAAACTTTATCAGCTGTTGAAAATTAAGAAATGTTGACTTTGGTACGGAATTTCATCATTTCCTTCATTTCGAACCATATGAAACGAGATTCAAAGAAACTATATGTTTTTCATTAATTTTAAGAAATTTTAATATGGATTGTAGGTATAATGAAATTGAAAAGAAAATTATTTTTCGTGTTCTGTACATATAATAAGATTGTAGAAATGTTTTCATAATTTGAAAATTTTTCCAAAATAATTATTTCGTACTCATAATTCTGAATGCAAAAAATCAATATGAATCCAACTGTTAAGTATCATGTACAACGTACAATTTTTTTTCATATAAAAATTGATTTATTTCAAAGTTTATATCCTTAAAACAGTTAAAATAAAGCTTATTTGATAAATTTATAACTGTAACCAATATTAAATAAAAATAATATTAAACGCGTAAACGCTTTTGCATTAAAAATAAGAAAAAATAATGCTGATATTCAATTTTTAATTAACATTTAAATTCATCATCATTCCGAGGATCTGAGCCATTACACCTGCTAGTAGTACAATAATTTAGAAAAGAAATTATTTTTCATAATGAAGAAAATATAAAAAGTCGTTTATTGAAACTTTCATTATTTCTTTCAGTGTTCGGTATGGTGATCACAGTCGGCCAAGCTATTGTGTATGTGATGACAGGAATGTACGGTGACCCGGCGGAAATCGGTGCCGGAGTTTGTCTGTTGATCATCATTCAGCTCTTCGTCGCTGGTTTGATAGTGTTGCTGCTCGACGAGCTTCTGCAAAAGGGTTACGGTCTCGGCAGCGGTATTTCGCTCTTCATCGCCACGAACATTTGCGAAACGATCGTCTGGAAGGCGTTCTCGCCCGCGACGGTTAACACTGGACGCGGTACGGAATTCGAGGGCGCTGTTATAGCTCTGTTCCATCTCCTGGCCACGAGACAGGACAAAGTTCGAGGACTCCGCGAGGCTTTCTACCGTCAGAATCTTCCGAATCTCATGAACCTTCTCGCGACGATACTCGTCTTCGCGATAGTCATATACTTCCAGGTAAAAAACGACAGAGAGAGACGAATGAAATTTACAGAGTCTGGATGAGGATAAAAATGACACGAAGATGTGACCGAATAATTGGTTTTTATTTTCAGGGCTTCCGTGTCGATCTACCGATAAAATCTGCCAGGTATCGTGGTCAGTACAGCAGCTATCCCATCAAACTTTTCTACACGAGCAACATCCCCATCATCCTGCAATCCGCGTTGGTCTCCAATCTCTACGTTATCTCACAAATGTTGGCTGTCAAGTTCCAAGGAAACCTGATAGTTAATCTGCTCGGTGTCTGGTCCGACGTCGGTGGCGGCGGCCCTGCGAGATCTTACCCCGTTGGCGGTCTCTGCTATTATCTCTCTCCACCCGAGTCTGTTGGTCACATTCTGCAAGACCCAGTTCACGCGATCCTCTACATTCTCTTCATGCTCGGCTCTTGCGCGTTCTTCTCGAAAACGTGGATCGAAGTATCCGGCAGCTCTGCCAAAGACGTAAGCATCGACCGAAAAAGTCTAAAATCTAAAACTTGGAATCTCGAATTCTCGTCAGTTAAGGATGTATAAGCGATATTTTTATTAATACGAGAATTTCATAAATTTTTTATATTTTGTTCTCAAGAATATGAAAAAATATTGTGCCAAATTTGAGATCATTTTACTGAATGGTTTAAGAGTTATCAAACTTTAAAGTTGTAGAGATTTAACATTGCTTCTTATGGAAAATTCGTAAATCTGGACTGAATATGAGATTCTTGTGAATTTTTTTTTAAAGAGGGTCAAGTATTTACCACGTGTAAATTATTTTTTCGTTAAAATTTGGGGCGTACACGTAGTTTAATATGATACCCAACTAGTGGTCCAATTTTAATAACATTCATCATCTGGAAATGGAGATATTTATCATTGACAATCGCATTTAATTTAATATACTATCAAGGAACGTTAATATTAACTTTCGTCAGATTTTTTTCAAAATAATATCACTTGATGATTTTTGCCTCTACTTCACACATAAAACGAATGCGCGCGGTTGAGCAAACGCGTGAACCTCCTTAATATATTCGCAGTAGCGTTCATTTTGTATAGAAAGTAATTTCAAAAACTTTTAAAATTTAATTGTGTAAACAGTAAAAAAATGTTGAAATTATTGTTAAAATATACCCAAGTTACTAATTGATAATCAAACTAAAAAAATAAGCAACTTTTCAGCAAAAGCCAGAGTGTAGATATTGCAAATTAAACGTAAAGAATAACGTCGCTCAATTCGCATTATTTTGTTCACAGGTCGCGAAACAGCTGAAAGATCAACAGATGGTCATGAGAGGGCACCGTGACAACTCCATGATCCACGAGTTGAACCGTTATATTCCTACCGCGGCCGCTTTCGGCGGTCTCTGCATCGGCGCTCTCTCGGTGCTGGCCGACTTCCTCGGCGCGATTGGCTCCGGCACCGGTATCCTGCTCGCGGTTACGATAATCTACCAATACTTCGAGATCTTCGTGAAGGAACAGAGTGAAATGGGTGGCATGACCATGCTACTGTTCTAAGCCCGCAAAAATAATAGACTAAAGAAGTGAATTAATTTTTTTTATGACGAAGAACTGAATAATAATAATTTATTATATAAATGAAACAAAAAGTAAGTCAATTCTGGCCGAAAAAAGAAGGAGCACGTACAGGCGCATGAGTACTTGGAGGCACCGTGTGCTCTCCGTCGTAAAACAGGCCAAAATGACTAACGTTTGCGGGTAAAGTGAGATTATAAAAAGTTATCTTCGATCTCGCGAATTATTTAACGCTCTGTCGAGAATATGTACATTGTATTCGGGCCAAATGCTCCCTCCCGTCTCCGCTGGACCGCGAAACTGGCTAACCTCGTGGTTTATCATCATTTTTGTCTCTTCGTACGGATGGGAGGGCAACTGCCCGAAATACTCGACGCGAATAAGATTGAGAGAGCTAGAGGAGGGAGATGAGAAAATATATACAAATTTGATACGTGTTTTGGCTCGACTTTTGAATATACGAGTTAATAAAACACTATATTTGTTGCATAATAAGTTACGAAATTCAATGAAAGTCTGCTCCGGTAGCACTGCAAGTGTTAAAATGCCGTTAATCGTTCCTTCGAATGATTTTCTGATTCAACCGCGCTCGTGTGCTTTCATTTGTTTTTTACATGTGCATAGCTCACTCGTCGTGCTATCCGAAAATCAAGATCAATTGAGCAAAGTTTCAACCTTATTTGCTGACTATCTTTCCCGATTATTTATTATTCGCTTCATTTCGATATCCTAAAAAAAAGAAATTGGAAACAAAATTGTTGATTTTTTTTTATACTTTCACTTGTGAAGCCAAGAGTCAAAGTTTCGTCTCGCTTTTGCAAAACTTCCACTCGATGCGCGACGAGATCATTTCTTATCGTTGTGCAACAAAAGCTTTGACATGTAAATAGTATGTAAATCATTTAGGTATGTCACTGAAGAGAACATTAAGAAATTGCGAAAAAAAAATCTCGATGCCCGTGAATTCGTGTAAGTAAATTGAAACGTTGCTCGTCAGGGGTGCAATCCTCGTTCTCGATGGGACGAAATGCCCACCTAGAGTGTATATTTGTAAATTCGATGAAGCGAAGAAAAAAAAAACAATCACGACTGATTCCTCAAACAGTGCTCGTTCATCGTAAATAAGTAACGTCATTCCTGTATTATTACAAACCATAATACATCAGAAGAGAAACTTTATTTTTCGTTTCTTGTATCCGAGAGAATTAAGGAAAAAAAAATCAAGTGTTCTTTTTTATAAAAATTTAAGAGAAACAACTGCATTGCGTTACTCACCCGTTCGTTGTTAAACTTATTTTTCGAATTTTTGTACAAATTCCCATTAGTTCGTTCAATTATTGCTACATTCTATATTTACACGTTTTCAAAGGTAATTGAAGTCACTTGTGCTCGTTGTAAAATAACGTTGCATAAAGAGGACCGGCTTTGTCGATATTCGCGAGCAACAGAAGTCTGAGGGTATCGGTGAACCGGACATTTGGTGTTGACGTGTCGGTGTCGCGCCAAGCTATGTTCGATCCTTCTGTCAGAGTGAAGAGCGCCGGAGATGGCACGTTTTCGTGCATGTAAGCCCAGACGCATTCCCTCAGCACGGTGTTCACCTGAAAGAGAGTAAATTTGTCAAGTTCGAAGTAAAATCTTTATTCGCAAAGCACAATGGTGAATTATTATGAAATATTACAGGGTTCAACGATAAATAAAAATAAGACTGAACGCTGATAGTGAATGGAGTTAAGACAGTACAACCGCGGAATCGCGTTGAGACAGATTTTCGTAAAAATTAGTACAGATCTTCTTTAATGTTACATGAAAACATGTGACAAATTTTACAAAGCTTCACTCTCGTACTACCTTAAGGGAGTATAGGACTAAATCATAGTTATGAGATTTAGTTGAAAAATTTATGAAAAACTTCTTTGATATGATCTGCATACGTGTATCAAATTTTTCAAGGTTTCATCGTGTAGATAATGATATATTCATTGTTAAAAATCACAATTTTTTGCCTTATTACATAAGAGCACGTGTTAAATATTGCAATTTTCAACCCAATATATTTTGACTTCTGGACGGTGAAGCTTGTTGGTTTTGCACGATTCTTTATGGTATTTCGAAGAAGTTTTTTTATAAAAATCTCTTTATTATTTATGGTTTTCATAGGTATATAACGAGTACAGGTTACTGTGGATGACCTTGAATTTTGAATATGTTATTCTTGTATTGATTTTCAACAACTTTTCTTAATAAACCAAAAATCATATGGTACAGAGATAAATTAAGAAAGAAACTTTGGATTTGATTGTTCTGCTAGAACCATCTTAAGATAGTACAGGCGAACAGTCTATTCAAAATTTTGTCCTTGCGTGTTAACTAAATATAAAATCATAAATTGAATTATTTCAAAATTTCTACTGATCTTCTTAGACACCATATTAATATGTGTGCAAAATTTAATAAGGCTTCGCCATGTGGTTATCGAGATATTTATTTTTAAAAATAGCCACTTTTAACATGAGCTCTTATGAGAGATTTAAAAATGCGACTATCAACAAGATGGTAAAGCTTCATAAAATTTGGCATTCATTTCATCATGACCTCAAGGAAGATTTGTGCAAATTTTTAAGAAATTCTGTCTCAAACGATTTTCACGCGATTCCTACCATAAGGTAGTACAACCGCGATGGTCTATTCAAAAGTTTGTCCTTATGTGTTAACTTGATGTAAAATCATCAGTTGAAATATCTTGAGACAGAATTTATTCAAAAATTGGGCTCTTATGGGAGATTCGAAAAAGCAACGACTCTCAATGTATAATATCTCGATTTCTAGATGGTGAAGCTTTGTCAAATTTGACACATGTTTTCATTTGACATTAAAGAAGACCCGTGCAAATTTTGAAGAAAATCTGTCTCAACACGGTTTTTTGCGGTTGTACTACCTTAAGAGAATAATAATAATAGTAGTAGTAATAATAATACTATAAATAGTAACCTGATTAGGGTTGAGAATTGGTAGAACGTCCCGTAAACAGACCAAGGGTGGCGGCAAAAGTTGTCCAAGGGCCATTACGTTAGCGAGGAGCGTGCCCTCAGAAGTGTTCCAATTAGCCATAACAGTGGCTGCAATAGCTCGGAGCAGGACCGAGCAATAAGCCAGCGCCGGCCTGTGCCTCGCCGTAAGCTCGAGCAGTGTCCACAACACTGGAACGTCCCGGAAGGTGCGCCTTATTTGCAAATCTCGCTCGACCGTCACCTTCGTGAATTCTTCGTCGGGCCAAGGCAAACCGTTGTACATTACGTCCGGCGAGACCAGCTCCACGAGCAGCAGACTCACCATCGTCATGGCGTCGAGATTCACAGGATACTGTCCAGAATCCTCGTTGTTGCAACAGGCCTAGAAGAAATATTTATCGTTTGGATTCACTGATTATTTTTTACGCGATTCACGTCTTCAACTAGTAAGATTTATGCAATGTGCAATCCCTGCAATGTTGCCACATTATTTTTCAATTTGTTTTTCATTCTATCAAAAAATCTTCTACAAAATTTAAAAACTTCTTGCTAAAAGGTTTAAAGAACACCTCGCTCTCGTGATGTTCTATAAGCAATTTATAAAAATAATATGTAAAATAATAATTCTATTTCATGATTTTTTAAACACGTTTCATGAGTGTTATTAGTGATTAATCTCGAGTTTGAAGACTCTACTCAAATTTTTGTTTATTGATTATTTAAACTGTAATAGTTGTATGAAAACTGTCTGAAAAATCTAAAAAATTATTAATTGCTGTTCCCAAATACATCATAAGAAATTTTAAGTTTTTAAATACATCCAACATTAATTTCCCGACTTCATCGATGACATTAACTTTTGAAAGGAATTGTATCAATCAAACATCCTCAAAGGAATTTTTTTATGAAACAATTTTAAATATAATATCTTGAAATTTGCTCTGCAATTTCTTCAATGTTATATTAAAATACTTATGAAATTAAATATCGTAATTTTTCCTAATTACTTGCAAGAACTTATGTTAAATACATTTTGGTATGATTTTTAAAAACATTCGTTCTATTTAAAAAAAAAAGAATCATACTTGTTGAAGTTTACCTTGATGACATCGACTAGAAGTACACTGTTGAAGGCGATCATCTCTTTGTCCAAAATGTTCTCTGGTGGAGGTTTTCTGGGCCCTTGTCCGATGACACCAGCGTGAAACACAGACGAGTGTTTTTGAGCAAGCATCGCACTGGTCCCCTGCTTGTGATTTTGATCGAGCAACAACGTTGATTTATTTTTTTGCTCGTTGCTCATCTTGGCTCCGAAATACTGGGCAGGCTCGTTGAAGATGCTGTTGCTCAAGAGCTCTCTCAGCGCGAGTACCCGAGCGCACGCCGAACGGCAGGACAAAATTGAAAGGAGTCTTATCACTCTCTTCACACCTTGTTGTTTTAGACGAACATCTGAAAAAAAAATACGGTTTTCAAACTTTTGAAACGACAAAACGTTTTCAAAAATATTGGATGTATGCCCAATATTTGAGATATTTCAACTTTTAGCAAATTTAAAATCTATATAAACTCGTTTGGAAATCGATTGGAAAAAGAAAAAAAGTATGGTTTCTGACCGTTTAAAAAAGATATTGAAGAATGAAAATGTAGAGGTTTCCCTAATCTCCATTGATGAAACTGTCATTTATGGGTGTGTAGAGTGGGTGCACCTAATCTAAGCCTGCACCAAATCTTGGCCACTCGACTATTATTTTAATAGTTAATAAAAAACAGATATTTTTTAATCTCCTGAAATGTGTGTAGAATGTAACGTCCAGGAAAAACATAGATAAACATTAAAGAAAATTTTGGTTGGACTATAATGGTTTGTAGATTAAATTTCATAAAAATACAACCTCTAGGAGGCCGAAAAATGGTCTTATGTGGCCGAGATATGGTACGTTTACCCTATTCATTACTTTGATTTTCATAATTTTCGTTGACATTGAAATCTATAGCACTGTAAGTTATTCTACATCGATTGAAATAAAAAAAAACAACTTTACAGTTGATTTAAAACAAATAATTAGCATTTAAGAATACATCCCTGAGTTACTTTAACCGGAAGTCGATCAAATTGCAAGAACAAATGAAAAATTAGTGTTCCATATAAAGTAGCTAAAAAGAAAAAGTGTTTCCTATAACTATATGTTATCCTCGATCTTTCTGCGAAAAAAAAAACTCATCGTTGTCGATGTTTCTACGGAAATATTCTTGATTGAATTCTCTCGTGTCTATGGCATTTCAAATTGCGTAGTTGTGATTGGCTGGCTGTACAAAATTTCGCTGAAATTTGGAGAAAATTTCCCAAATTGGCTGACTGTATCGATTAGAGGCTTCATGTCCTTTTTAATATAGGACTATAAAAATGTATTAATATCTACACTATTTTCATTCTCTAAATCACTATTTAGACAAAAAATGTATTGCCATTATTGTTTGCGCATAAAAGATAGCTTGAAAAACGGAATAGATGTTCCGCGGATTTGACTGGGCATGCATCCTTAAACGATAAAAAAAACATTACCTTTTTCTCTGATACACAGGAAAAAGTAACGAACTATCGCCCTGGTGACTTTGAGCGTTATTTGAACGCTATTGTGATGAAGGCTCTTATCCGAAATGCTCAAGAGGTGAAGAGTCTCGGCGATGTCGTTGGCGAGCTCGATGTCGTTGGTCTTCATCAGCAGCCCGGATATTTGTTCGATGTTGAGCATGATGGCTCTGGAAACTAGTTTGGACGAGAGTATCTTGGCCTTCTTCGAGTTCTCCCATCTCATGAGAGTCGCGAGATTTTTCAACAGCTGGCGAGATTCGCTGTCCTTGGTGCTGCTCGCGTACTGGATGTCTCTCATCGATTGTTCCAAGGCTTGGGTCAAATAACCGTGTCCGGACATTGGATTGTCAGCCTCGGGTCTTATGACGGGGAAGACGACGACGTTCTCGGAAACGAGTCGCAGCAGCGCTGCGAGGTGAATATCCGTCCTGGCGTTCCTCAGAGCGTACGCAGCGGCGGATATTATGACGGTCGGGCTCTGGGCTCCGAGAAGCGATAAAAGCCGGACGGCCGTTTGGACACGGAGGGGATGAGCGTCCAGCAAAAGTGGAACTACGAGGCTCAGATCTTGCTTTATCGAAGTCAAGAGCGCAATTCCCGTCGAGTGCGGACCCTTCATTCTCATCAACGAATCGATCTCCTGGAGTATCATCTCGAGAATTTCTCGACAAACGTTCTTCACCGAGAGCGCCGCGTTCACGCCGTGGTAACCGACGTTGCTCGTGTTCAGGCACGTATCCAGCAGAATGCTTATTATTTGAGAAGCTCCCTGCTCGCACGCCAGGGCCAGGTGCACCGTCAGGTCGATCAGCACGTCCGCTTGGTTGTTGAAGTATTTGCACCAGTCCGCGGCGAAGAGAGCCAGTCGCGGTATCACATCCGGTCTTACAGGAAACACTTTAACATTATATATTATACGTTAGTTAACTGAATATTTATTTATTAATATCTGTCTAATGACGATATGATATTTGGTGGCAAAAAAACCAACTATGATTGGAGCAATTTCTTTAATAGAAATTATACGTATTATGCGATATTTTTAATAAAGAGTTATTCAATTATTAGTAAAAATGGTATCAGTGTGGTTTACTCGACAGAAAAAGCAAATAAACATGATGTACAATGTGAGAGATTGAAAGAATACGTCAAACAAAAGCAGTTGGAGGTTGAAACTTATAGGACTGTAAACGTCACTTCGCTGACTCCACTAATTTAACCACATTTTCATACATGTGCAGCCTCGAAATTGCCTTTTCCTTCAACAAAATTGTATTCTTTGAGATTGGTGCCAGCCCAGTCACAAATTGCACTTGTATATTTACCATCCGTTACTATATATTACTACATATGATGATCCTCTTATGGTCACCATGTTTTTTAAGCTCCACCCATTTGACAGATCACAATAAAGTAGAACTGTCACGCTTATTTTTATTTAAAAAAAGAGCTTTTTGATGATTTTTTTTCTAATTTTTAGTCGTTAAATGTCTTTTTTACCGACTAAATGTTAACAGAATCTCATTTGACTTACGCTATCTTCTTTGTTATAAAGCAACGGAGAAAAACTTGTCAGTTAAAGTGTTTTTACTCCTGTTCACCCGGTTTTACAATCGAGTAAACTCGGGTTAATAATGGGCAAATAAAAAAATATTCAATTACGTAACAAAACATAAAATATAGAAACAGCTACAATAATTATTTATAACGCTACACTTTTTTCAATTGATAGAAAATACTAACAATAATAAGAAAACGATATTGAACTTTGCAAGATTTCGCGTTTGAAATTTAAAATAGTGCAGGTATAGTTATCTGGATTACATTGCACCAAAATCTGTCTTACAGAAATGTATTTATTTCCACGAAAATTAATGTTGGTCCCATAAAAATATTTTTTCAAATTTTTACTCAAATGAAATGCTCTTTATATTTTTTTTATATTTATATAAAATTCTCAACACGCTAATTAATACGATTCAAGAAAATGGAATACTCACAAGTTTGTAAAACTACTGTCGTTATCACTTTTAGCAAGATCTGCGAGGCTGATGCTAATTTCAATAAAAACGGCACAGTGGCAATCTTTTGCTTTCTGGTGGAAGCATCGTCCTCAATATTCTCATCCAAACTCCACTGAAAGCATTGAGAAAAATTTACGATTTCGTATGAAATTTTAATACACAATATCGTTTTTAAAAAATAAAAAAATCTTCATAATCTTATTGTCTATTAAGTTTTTTTAGTACCTTAAATAACTCGAGCAGGGCAGTTCTTATCTCGTAAAAATGACTTCCAGCCAAATGACCGATTATACCGACTACCGAATTCAGTACTTGGTTCTGCTGCTCGGACTTTTGCGTCAGGCCCGTGACGCAGAAATCCGTGAGTCCCCAATTAAGCAATTTCGCGATAACCATACTCGGGAAACAACTTCCGATATGTGCGACTACCCAGTCAAAATGGGGATTGTAAGACGCTATGGATTCTGTGAGAGCGTTCATGCACGACTCAGCAGCTGAGTCACCCAAACATCGTATGCAATGAGCCGAAAGTTCCACCAAAATTCTCGCTCCTCTGAACATCAACCAGTGCCTCAGGTGATCGTTTATCTGCGACTCGCTCGTCAGATTTCCACGTTTCGCGAACGAGCAAGAAAGCTTCCCTGTTGACAAATTTATTATTATTATTATTTTTTTCATACTTTTCAAAAGTCTTATTCTTTATATGACTTACTTGAGGTACTTTACCAGCGAAAAAAACTTATGATTATTGTATATAGATCTATTTATTTATTTATTTATTTATTTATGCTATTTCAGAAGTTTCACGTTGTGGGCAATGTTGTTAAATATTTGAAGAAACCATGAAGATCTGCTATTTATAGCTCAAATTTTCATTCATTATATTTTATCTTATTAGAAAGCTTGATAAAGGACCAACACTTTTTTTTTAAATTGCATATTTTGTAATGACGAACAAAATAAGAGATTTTTCATTCAGATTTGGAGTATATTTTTAACAACTTTTTAAGAACTCAAATAAATTGAACATAATTATCATTTTGGAGTATGTTTGCGTGTTAAAAGCACCAATTCAATTTTTCTCAAAAAAGACATCGATTATCTTCCTTGATTTTTTTTTCTAGCAAATTAGGTATTATTCGATTAACTTATATATCCAATAAAAACATTTTCTGCAGACTTTCATTTGGCTGCAGAACTACCTTAACAGGTACTGTCTATTTCTTAATTTGATATTTTCGTGTGACCATTCTTTGTGTAATTTTAAATCTAATTGTAATTTTGCATGAAAAATTACAATAAAATTAAATAATTATGGAAGATATTTGTTTACCAAGAAGATCCAACGACCATGAGGCTATTAGTGGAGCCCATGCTTCTGGATTTTCATCAACTATTCTCACAAGAGTAGAATGCACGTGAGGTATGGTAACATCCATAATTGGTTCCTCTGGTACCGAAGTTCCTGAATGGCCCTAAAAAATCATTGATCATCTATCAAAAATACTTTTTACTCGATTTCTTTGAAATTCTCAGAATATTCTTTCTGTTTCTCAACATGATATAAAATATTCACAAGAAATTTTAAGTTTTTTCTACAAGACATACTTTATTAACTTATCACATTTTCTAAATTGCTGACTAAAATCATACAGAATTATGATTTAAGGTAGTACAACTAGGATAGTCTATTCAAAAGTTTATCCTTATGTGTTAATTAAATGTAAAATCATCATTTGAAATTTCTTGAGACAGAATTTATTCAAAAATTGCACAAATCTTCGTTAGCATTGTGTTAAAGTGTTTGCAAAAATTAAAAAGGTTTTACCATGTAGTTATTTAGATATAAAATTTAAAAAATTGCTACTTTTAACATGGGCTCTTATGGGAAATTCGAAAAAGCAACGACTTTCAATGTATAATATCTCGATTTCTAGATGGTAAAGCTTTGTAAAATTTGACACATGTTTTCATTTGACATTAAAGAAGATCTGTACAAATTTTCAAGAAAATCTGTCTCAATACGGTTTTGCGGTTGTACTACCTTGAAAATAATCAATAAAAATGACATAAAACTTAAACATGAAACCAGCACGAACAATGTCGATGATGGCTAATTTTTCAAAAGCACTAATGTTCGACTATGTAAAATGATTTAAGGATTTTCAGAATGACAGTTGTAATATTTGAAAGTAAAGAGATTTTTTTTTCTACTTGAAATTCGATAAAATTTACTTTCACAAAATTAAAAATTCACAAATATGATTTACCTCCATATTTCGCAACTGACGACTGCATGCGTAAAAAAATACTTTGCAGATATATTCGAGAACAGCTTCCCTCGAGCCTGGCAAGTGTTTGAGCAAAATAAGGGCACCTTTCGTAACTTCGGCCACATCGGTCCTATGTGGCTTTCTCACTGATTCCTGAATGAATTTCCTAACCTCCAACGTGATCTCTTCCGGCGTCAAGGAATCTCGTAGTTCTGGCATTTTCATTCCGAACAAGCTAATTAATTATTCAACGTTCAATTAAAAATAATTTCTAGAATTCTTCTTAAACTTTTATGCATTCGATCGTTCGCCTTTTCTGTTCTCGAACGACGTACTGTCATGCTGCATATTTTTTCATGAATGGAAATGTTGACACACTTGAAATATGCGACGGGCTGAGGGGGACAGGGCTGACAATCCAAAAAAATTAATCTTTGATATTTTGAATTTTTTAATTATTTAAAAAATGAATAAAAACTTTTTACTAAAAACTATGTTTCTTGAAAACATAACTGGTAATTCAGTATTTATAAAAAAACATTCAAATACAATCATTTTGATGATTCTTTCATGAAACAATGGACATTGAGCTCTTTTAATTACAAAAGAATTCAATTGTAATTGTCTGTCAAGTTTTGTTGTGCATAAATTATAATAATTATACTTGAAAAACCGTATAATAAAAGCGTATAACGTGTAAATTAAATATATTTACATTTAAATTAAGAAAGCGTATTAAAATTAATATTATTTGCTGGAATGTATGGGAATGTTTGTTGTGAGCTTCAAAAAATGTTCTCAACGTCTTTTCTTTTTTTCTTGCTTTCGCGGTCGATGAGGTCTCCTCGGTGTTACTTGTGGACTATTTTCTGAGCACTCAACATCGCTTGGATCATCCTAAAAAAAACAGTGTTTTTTTTTATTTTTTTTAAACAAGAGTTTTTAGTAACTCTGAAAAATGTCTTTATGTATGCAAATTTTTATTTATTCTTTATTCAGACGCATAAAATTGAATGGTAAAAATAAACAACTTACTTTGAGCATGGCAACACCGTCAGAAGGTCCGGACTGATAAGTGACTATGGCCAATAGGCATATAACTTGAAAAGCTGCGCCAATGTACAAGCCGAATCTCAACAATTGCTCAAAAAAGGTTTCTTCGGCAGGTAACAGTAATCTCTTTAACTGAGGATCGGCATCAGCCATTTCTCTCATTAATTGTAAACCGAACTCCAATTATTTTTCTCCTGAAAATGAAAAGTCAACTCATTAAACAATTGCATTTCTCTCAAACTATGATAAAATATATTTCAAAATATTTCAAGAGTTTCAAAATTAAAAAAAAATGATTATACAATATAAATTTTAGAAAATTTCTTTTGGTTCTTACAAAAGTATACAAATTCTTCTTGTGTATAATTTCGTTACAAGTACATTATTTTTTAACAAGCAATTCAAATAAACAAAGACACTTAGCAGAGTGTATTTATAATTTTTTAATAATTATATACAATTTTATGATTCAAGAATTTCATATTTATTTCTCATAATTTTCCAAATTTTCTAAATCATCTATTTGAATTCGACAATCGTCAAATATCTTCTCACCGTTTTACACAATAACGATTCTAGGATTATCAGTCGATATTTTTATCCTAACAATATTCTGGCTCGATCTTTCATTGTTTCAATTTTGCTCGTCTGACGATACCTACACCATGACATAAATAATTCGATTCATAATTGCAGGCAACGGAAAACTTGGCTCGTTGAAAAAGACACGAGTGGAAAATCTACCAGTATGCAGTTGTGTCGATGTACACATGCAAGTCTCTATTGCATACCATAGAGCATTAGAAATACCTTTCTCTTGTGCACAATCGTACACCGAAATCAATAACCTAAACGACAACACAACAACGTTGTACGAGCATACAGAAGTGTGTCTCAATTCGACATACACTACCAACTGTAATTTTGAGCTTTTCTGACAATTACATACATGTGTATCATGACATACGCATGCATACAAATGTGTGCATGCATCGCTATAAACTTTATTCGAAAAATAAAGCAATTTTTCAACAAATTCTGTCACGAATTGAGAAAATAAAAAAAAAACGTGCTACAACATCACGAGCGTTCTATTGAAAAGAATTTAATTATAATTTTTTCATTATTTTACTTTGACAATATTTATAACGAGTTAAAAGGAACTATCTGAAATGAGACGCAAAAGGTTTAGTTGGTCGTCGTCGACGCGAGATCGCTCTGTAAGGATCGAGGCGTCAACTAGCGACGCTTTCTAAAACTACGAAAAACGAGTCGAACGAAACGAATTTATGAGATAATTTATGAAATAATTGTTTGATAATTATGGATGAAAAAAAATAAAACTAATTTGTTGTGTTGTTTTTACTATGTATTCAGAATTTAGACACGAAAAGTGGCAAAAGCGTTGGTGTGACGCGTTCGATTCGAATTTCGCGCGCTCGCGCTCGCGCCGGAAGTAGCATACTGGTTTCGAGGCTTCGCTCCTTTGGAAGTCCGTGGATGTGAACCTTTGTTTTGTACCAGTACGAATGGCTGCCATCTTTAGTTTTCGATGGATGTTTTCCGTAGAGATCGCGAATATCTCACATTTACCGCGGTAAATACTAAAGCAATTAAAAGCAAAAAAATACAGCCGTGTTTTTCGCGATGTAACGAACGTAGTAGACTCTAATAGTCAAGCTGCCCTGGTGTTGTTCGTCACGAAAAATGATTGTGTTTACATCCAAGTTTGAAGTGAGCTTCTGTATTCCTGTCACATTAAGGTAAGATGTCCTTTTATCGTGCATTTGCAACGTCGTAAACGAAAAAATTCGTGTTATTTGCGACATTCGGAAGCCTAGCAGCAAAAATGCTGTCGCGAAACGCGTGAATAACAGTGATACAATATTCGCGAGCGAACGTTGTCCCGATGGAAGATTTTTCTCTCGTCGTGTGACGTATATAATTTACGATCTGCGGTCTATGAGCAAACGTTTATTGATCTTTCCCCTCGTAAATTAACGGATTTCGCCATTTTTCACCAATTTATAAAACGATCCGTCTCGCTCCCCGACCCCGACTCGTCCAAACGTCGGGCAATTTTTTTTTCGACGTACCCTAACCAAGTCGCATATAATAACGGAGATTCGAGCCAAACGGTCAGTTATTCGGGCTCTTTTGCCCTCAACAATGTTGCCCCAGCAGGTTATTCTCATCACGTCGGCTTTCGAATTGACAAACAATGTTTATCGTTGATAAATGAAGTGTGATGTTGTACGTTTTTTTTTTTTTTCAACGCTCCGTATGGTGGCAGCAATGGCTGTGTGTGTTAAAATGGTGTGTTTAGGGGGCAGGTCAACCACACATTATACATTGCAAGATAATTTATAAAAATTTTCAAAATCGTGTTTTGCATCGGTCATCTCACAGATTCGACATTTATATTATCTTTTTACTTGAAAACATTTCGGAAATAATCGCAAACGGTTGCACAATTTGCAAACTGCTATCCCAATTACAAAAATAAATCAAGCTTCGCAACAGTCAAAATTTTCATTTCTTGATCTGTTTCCCTCTTCATTTTTCATTCTTACATCCATTCGCTGTTTAAATGGTGTGTTTGGGGGGCAGGTCAATCACACATTGTAAATTGCAAGAAAATTTACAAAAATTTTCAAAATTGTATTTCGCATTGGTCAATTCACAGATTCGACATCTATATTCTCTTTTTACTTAAAAACATTTTGAAAATAATCGTAAACGGTTACACAATTTGCAAACTGCTATCCCAATTGCAGAAATAAATCAAGCTTCGCAACAGTCAAAATTTTCATTTCTTGATCTGTTTCCCTCCTTATTTTTCATTCTCACATCCATTCGCTCTTATTTATGAGCTCTAGATTGAAAATTAGCATTCCAGATTATTTCAACGCAAAGTCTTTGGCAACATGCTCGTCCGGTCTCTTATCCCTTTCAGTCGTTAGCCTATTATCAGTAAACATTGATAACACAAGGAATAGTTTAACCATCGCTATCTTAGTTTTTATGTACCTGCTGGAATCACACAATAAAAGAGGTGGAAAGGTCGCGAAGACGAATAGCAAAGTCTGAAGAAAACTTGCCGGTTTTCAGAAACAAAGAATCAAAATAATTTTAAGGAATCGTGCGCACAGATCGCTGCCATGAAACTAAATTATTCTAATTTTTGCAGATTTTTGTTCCAAGCAGCTATTATGATTTTCAGGTATCCGTTACAGTGAAACTTTTCGGATGTCCTGTTAGTGATTTTAAAGAACAAGATAAATAGCAAATTAATATTCTTTGCAGTCGGTTCCATTGAAATTCAAACTTATTTGTGCTTAAGAAAATTTTATTATTGCGCACAGTTTGAATACTCTTTGCGTGCTTTTCTCTCTTGTCAAAATATTGTGGAGAATTGTAGTCAAACAAAAGTTGCGTATATTGGACTCATCAGCGAGCTGAAAGCAAAATTTTTGAGTAAATAATTACAAATGGTTCAAATTACTCATCTACCTAAAAATTTTTATTGCAAAGAATTCCCCATTCGACAGTAGCTATTGAAGCGAATTGATAATTGTTTTGATTTTCACTCAAAATAATAGATTACTTGAAACAATGGATTTTTTATTTCACAACTCAAAATGAATTTATGTCGAATTGTTTTAAATAATTGATTTGTACTTTATCCGATGGATATTTGAATTCAAAATCGGCTGATATTTGATTGGCTGAAAAAAAAATTGTTTCTCGAAGAAAAAAAACTGAGTTACAGGCAGTTTCTGTAAATCAGATGAAATAATTTGTAGTGGCAATTGAAGATTCAAAAGAATTTTTGAACGAGCTGGTATTTTTTCAGTGTCACTGGTTACTAAATTTAGCTACAAGTGTATTGAAAATACGATACCGTTAACTCACGATTCTTTTTGAAATGATCGTTATTGCAGGCTGAAAAGATTCGCAAATTATAACCTAGAACGAGCGTGAAGCTAAATTAGCATAATTCAAACGGAGATCGAGCAAGGAGCTGACAATTGTTAAACTCGCCAGTACATAATTTGAATAACCAGACATTATCGTAGCAACGTTCGGAGCTCGTGACCGAGATACGTTGAATTTTCGTGCGTCAAGTGTCAGAATAAAGAGAAAATAAAGAAAAAAAAAACATCGGAGACGAGGGTAAATCCGCATTCGAGGAGAAGAAACGACGAGAAGCGGTTATCCGACGAGCGAGGGTACGAGCGGGAGAAAATAAAATTCGTTCACATCGGTCTTCAGGATTCGCGAGAGAGCAGCCCATGGAAAATTTATTTTACGCTCACGGCGGGAATAGAAAAAAAATACTCCCCAGGCGGCGCTCTTGGTTCGTTTTGGCGGCCATCTTGCCGGTCTGATATCCCCTTCGCGTCGTTCCCCCCCGCGCCCATGTTCTACGCTCTCGCGACGCCATCTCTTCGAGCGTTGTCGCACGTCCCTCCCCGAGCCGTCGCTTCAACTCGTCAACGTTGATTCTCCGTCCTTCCCCCCCTCCTCTCCCTCCTTCTCCTCCTCCTCATCGCTCCGCTGCTCGTCTATTTTTCCAAACTTTTTTTTTTCCCTTTGTCCGCGCACGACGCTCTAAACTCGCTGTTTCCTATCTCCCTTCCCCGTGAACGCTCTCTCGCTCGCCTCTTTCCTGTTTTCTCTAATCCCCGATGACGACGCCACTGCGCTGCGGCGCTAAATAAACACAGCGCTCGCTTCTCGCGTCTCTGGCTTCGCTCTCTCTCTCTCTCTTCCGTAAAACGCACCTACGGCGTTTCGAACGACGCTTCGACTCTTCCCTTTATCGCGAATTAAGGATGTCTATAAAAAAAAGTCAATCGTTATAGAAATGCGCGTTTTTAGGAGCAAACGATAGGAAAAGTTCCAAGCTACAAAATGCGCACAAAAAAATATGCCCTTCTCGACGTTTTAACGAAGATACATATTTGAGATTGAAAATTCGATTTTTAACATTGAGTAGATGCGAGAACACAATTCTGTACATTTATTTTCAAAAAGCAATTGTTTTGCACATGAGCGACTCTTTATAAAAACTATTTTTTATATTAATTAAACTATTTTAAGGTAGTACATCCACGAAACAATTTTTTTAGGAATTTGTTAAAATTTTGCATAAAGTATCTTTGATGCCATATGCATATGTGTATTAAATTTTGAGACGTTTCTCTGCATAGAATTCGAGATATTCATTATCGAAAATCACCAATTTTTCTACTCTCCCATAAGAGCACGTTTTAAATAGTGCAATCTTCAAATCTTGATATCTTGACTTCTAAGAAGTAGAACTTGTTCAAATTTGTTACACCTTTTTATAATACTTCAAAAAAAGTTCGATGACAATATATTCTTATAGTAAATAATTAAATCTTAGAGCCTAATGAATACGTGAGATATTCATAGATTGTTTAAAATTTCACTCCAAATTTTTTTTTTTCTATCGAAGTGTGGATGCTAATGGTTTCTCATAAAATTCTGGCTTATGTCGAACATACTTTGTCAGAATGATTTTTGCTTATTTTATCGATAATGCTACTTGAAATTTAGCCATCGAAAAATTGGATTAATACTCTATATCGTAAAAAAAAAAAATTCAATAGGAAAAATTCAATTTCGTACTTTCGTTAATACATCCTTAAGGTAGGAATCTCGTGACAGTCCATTCAGCGGTTTGGCTGTACGTGTTAACTGAATGTAAAATCATCACTTGAATTTTTTTGAGACAGAATTTTTTCAAAATTTATACCGA